>WNGS01137240.1:13042-27898 GCA_020271785.1 Procambarus virginalis
CATATATCCAGACTGCCTGAATTTTTTCCTACACTCTGGACATTCATGAGGTTTCTCATCTGTATGCACTATCATGTGCTTATTATGGCACTTCGTTCCTTAAATCTTCTCCACAATCAGCACACTCAAAAGGTCTTTCATCTGAATGCACCATCGAGTGCCTCATCATACTTCGAAGATGACGGAATCTCTTTCCACACTCTGGACATTCATGAGGTTTGTCTTTCGTATGAACCAACATGTGACTCTTCAGTCCTGCAAGTTGACTGAATCTTTTCCCACACGCTGGACACTCGTAAAGTTTGTCATCCTATGCAGTAACATGTGAGTCTTCACATTTCCAAGCTGCCTGAATCTTTTCCCACATTCTAGACACTCATGAGGTTTATCACCTGAATGCACTAACATGTGAGTCTTTATATTTCCAAGATGACTGAACTTCTCCCACACTGGACACTGGTGAGTTTTCACCTTCATTACAGGAGCAGTTTGTATCATGGTTTTCCCTTAATATTGCTCCTGCTGCTGATTTTGGAGCCACGATGGAAGTGGTGCTGGATGTTAACTTGTGTTCCTTGAAGGGTAAAATGAAAAGCCGTGTGGCTACATTGGCGTCGCCTGTCGGCAGAAAATTATGCGCCTTGAAGTGAATAAATGCACTGGTAGGCAGATGTTTGGGGAGCCCTAGAGTCCCTCAGGAAGGCAAGTGCCAGCCTATACCCCAATCAGAAACACTGGGTAGCCAAAGTCAAGGCCTCTCCTCAACTCGTACTGAAATGGGCAAAAACACAAAACCTCTTCCAGATCCCTCTGGCAGACCACCACACCCAGGAGATCACCACACCCAGGAAACCACCACGCCCTGGGCACACACCAGGAGTGCACCAAGCCCTGAGGGGCACATCAGGAGTGCACCACTCCGGAGGGCACACAAGAGACAACCAAGACCCGCAAATTCCCGGCACAACTTGACCACGCCGCCTCCGGACAGTCTTCCCGCACAAATAACCATCCGGAAAGCTTAAAAACTTCCCTGTGGCCCCGGGCGATAAGGCGCCAGGCGTCGCAATAATCCGGACAGTTGAAGAGTTACGCCTGACGGTGGTATCGAGAGCCAAGGGGTAATGTCGAGTCACGTGGTCTAGCAGATGCGGCGGCCACACGGGGACTGGTCAAGTCGTCTACTGCAATTCGGATACCGGGCTAGAAACAACTTCGTTCACTGAGAATTTTGTACATACAAAACCATTCCTTTCGTATATGCGCTGGTTTGTGTTCGCTGTTATTCTCGTCTGAATAAATACATGGCACTTGTTCATATAATTAGCGCTTCCATTATTAGAATTATTTATCCATTATTAGAATAACAAGGTGCAAACATACCCCTTATAGTTGAAATCTATTTATATACAAGAAGGTACATTGGGTTGCGAGAGTACATAACATATATTAATTTAAGAGGTACATTGTAGCAAGATTTGAGATTAAATTAAGGATTTAAGACTAACACGTTTAGAAACAAGGCGCCCCCGAAGGAGGCCTTTTATTGTTATGCACCCCATACTCAACCAGTAAGTAGTGGAGCAAAAATAGATTACATGGTCACAAAGTCTTAATCAGACCAATTCAATTCAATTTCTTTCTTTATTATGCACCCCATACCCATCCCGTGGGCGGTGGTGTAAAGCATTACAGGGCCCATGATCGGTTAACTAACTGAACCCTCTAGTTCGTTTAGCTAAGCAAATAACAATTTGTGACGCTAGTTACAAAATTATTAATATTATATATACATGTACACACTCTCATACACACATGTACACACACACACACACACACACAACATATATATATATATATATATATATATATATATATATATATATATTATATATATATATATATATGCATATATATATTATAGATATATATATATATATATATATATATATATATATATATATATATATATATATATTATATATATATATATATATAACTGAAAACTCACACCCCAGAAGTGACTCGAACCCATACTCCCAGGAGCAACGCAACTGGTATGTACAGGGATGCCTTAAACCACTTGACCATCACGACAGGACATAAATAAGTGATAGCCGAGGCTATATGAACACTTCCCCGCCGGCACCTGGATGGTTATCTTGGGCATAGCATTTTATCAAATCACCTCATATTTTGGGGCAACACGTGAGGAACACAAATGCAAACAAGCCTGAATATGGTCCCCAGGACTAGATACAACTGAAAACTCACACCCCAGAAGTGACTCGAACCCATACTCCCAGGAGCAACGCAACTGGTATGTACAGGGATGCCTTAAACCACTTGACCATCACGACCGGACATAAGGAAGTGATAGCCGAGGCTATATGAACCACTTCCCCGCCGGCACCTGGATGGTTATCTTGGGCATAGCATTTTATCAAATCACCTCATTTTTTGGGGCAACACGTGAGGAACATAAATGCAAACAAGCCTGAATGGTCCCCAGGACTAGATACAACTGAAAACTCACGCCCCAGAAGTGACTCGAACCCATACTCCCAGGAGCAACGCAACTGGTATGTACAGGGATGCCTTAAACTACTTGACCATCACAACCGGACATAAATAAATAAATAAATAAATATGTTTATTCAGGAAAGGTACATACATAAAGTGATTTTACATAAGTGGATTTATAGATAGAGCTAGTACATACAATGCCTAAAGCCACTATTACGCAATGCGTTTCGGGCAAGAAAAACATTAATATCTAAAACTTAATACTAATTGAGCAAAAAGAATAAAATGTATTGAGAACAGATACAAATAAAGATAAAAAAGGGGGGAACATGACTGAAAAAGCAGCACAAATACAATAGGTAGACAAACAGCGTTGAATAAAAAAAAATAACAGACATGGGTTGACAATAGAGTGGTAAGGTAGGTTACAGGGAATTAATCAGGTAGTGTTTAGTTTTAATCTTAAACTGGTTGAGAGAGGTACAGTCTTTAACATGGTTGGGAAGGTCATTCCACATTCTGGGTCCCTTGATTTGTAGAGCATTTCTAGTCTGATTAAGTCGTACTCTTGGAATATCAAACTGTATTTATTTCTGGTGTGGTGCTCATGGGTTCTGTTACAGCTTTCAATGAAGCTTTTGAGGTCAGGATTGGCAGGAAGTGATAGCCGAGGCTATATGAACCACTTCCCCGCCGGCACCTGGATGGTTATCTTGGGCATAGCATTTTATCAAATCACCTCATTTATGGAGTATGGGTTCGAGTCACTTCTGGGGTGTGAGTTTTCAGTTGTATCTTGTTTGCATATATATATATATATATATATATATATATATATATATATATATATATATATATATATATATATATATATAATATATATATATATATATATATATATATATATATAGGGGGGTACCACCTCTGGTGCAATTATAGGGACCCACAACCTCAGAGAAGGGAACACAGAGCATTCAGGGAAAAACTTGCCATTTAACTCTGAATACGTGAGGGTGTTCGCTTCTCCTACCACCCCCTTTTTTATGGTGTACACTTTATTAAGCAAGGTTATACAGTTACATATCTGATTGTATACAAAAAATGAGCATTAAGAGGACACAAAATAGTTCGCTTCCTAAAGGCTGTAGATTTCCTCAAACTCCTCCGACGTTGGGCAGGAACCGAGGATGCAGCGAGCATTCCCCCTCTGGATCGCGACACTGAGGCGCTGAAAGAGAAAACTTGCCGCTCTAGGGTCTCTATATATATATATATATATATATATATATATATATATATATATATATATATATATATATATATATATATATATATTAGGGGTACCACCTCTGGTGCAATTGCAGGGACCCACATCCTCGAAGAAGAAAACAAAGATATATATATATATATATATATATATATATATATATATATATATATATATATATATATATATATATATATGTCGTACCTAGTAGCCAGAACGAACTTCTCAGCCTACTATGCAAGGCCCGATTTGCCTAATAAGCCAAGTTTTCATGAATTAATTGTTTTTCGACTACCTAACCTACCTAACCTAACCTAACCTAACTTTTTCGGCTACCTAACCTAACCTAACCTATAAAGATAGGTTAGGTTAGGTTAGGTAGGGTTGGTTAGGTTCGGTCATATATCTACGTTAATTTTAACTCCAATAAGAAAAAATTGACCTCATACATAATGAAATGGGTAGGTTTATCATTTCATAAGAAAAAAATTAGAGAAAATATATTAATTCAAGAAAACTTGGCTTATTAGGCAAATCGGGCCTTGCATAGTAGGCTGAGAAGTGCATTCTGGCTACTAGGTACGACATATATATATATATATATATATATATATATATATATATATATATATATATATATATATATATATATATATATACATATACATATATACATACACATACATATCTAATCACATACACAAATACACACATCAATAATCTTTTGTGTCACAAGTGATCAACAAGAGGCTCACAACAGTCACTATACAAGGCACTTTACATCTATGGTGAGTCACACAGTTACTAGTCTTGCTCCACACCCACCCAACTGGGCGGTAGCTTTACAGTCATGTGCTCCACACCCACCCAACTGGGCGGCAGCTTTACAGACATGTGCTCCACACCCACCCAACTGGGCGGCACCTTTACAGTCATGTGCTCCACACCCACCCAACTGGGCGGCAGCTTTACAGTCATGTGCTCCACACCCACCCAACTGGGTGGCATCTTTACAGTCATGTGCATGCATTACCTACAGTAAACAAATTTTGGATACTTCGCTAAGATTTCGGGCAGCACATCATTATGAATGAAGTACTTACACATTTCTTGGACACTATTGATGGTGTTATCTCTAAATTCCGCGATTTTTTCACATTCCATTATATAATGACGCAAAGTATGCGAATAGTTCTGCTGACAGAGTTTACATTTAGTCAAATCTACATCAGCAGATGTTACAAACTCCCAGAGGTACTTGTAGCCGAGCCTAAGCCTAGCAGTGGTAACATCTAGAAGTCTGCTAACATTATTGGATGACCCATAGACGTGCGGTTCTTCCTGCATAATAGGATGATGATAGATGGAGTAACTGGTGTGAATTTCACTTTGCCTCAAGTCTCCGAAATTTAGTTGATGTTCCTGGGATATTGCTGCCCTTAGGCTGCTCAAAGGCAGTCCAAGTTGGTAATCAATCCCCTCTTTACGAGCAAAAGTCTTGGCCAACTCATCAGTTCTCGGTGGCTATTTTTACATTATCATTTACAACTAACTTAAGTTAAATAACAACCAGTAAACAGACTGTTGTTTTCTAATTCTAGTTCAGGCACTTCCTGGGATAAAACGCGAACATTCCTTGAGGAACTGTGAGGTGCTTATCTGTTTTTCCTCGTAACGGTCCCGAAGCTTCCGCAAATGTTCCTGTTTCTCTTTATTGCCCTTGCGGCTATTGGACTTTAGCTTTTGATCAGAAACCAGTTGGTATTGCAAGGTTACCAGGGACGCCTCACGGTACAGTACGGGGATTAAAATATATAAAGCCAAGTTGTCCCTCACTGCCCTTTGATTCAGACGCTGGTGCCATCCTTCTACGTCAGGGGTCTCCAAACTTTTCAATGTAAGGGCCACATAAATATTTCCCATATTTATGCGGGCCGAAGGAATAAAAAATTAAAAAAGAAATCAGTGCCAGTAATTTAATTTCCTCAAATATTAAAGTATAAACATTGAAAAATTAAAACATATCTTTTTGGAAAAAATTAGGGTAAACTAAATAGATTCCTGCCTTTAGTTTTATGCAACCAAATTAGTGTGACGAATGATACTGTCGTTTTGACTTCAAAATTTAATTAAAATCAGGTTCCAGATTAGATGAGCCAATTGTAAGAATTGATTTCAAGTGATCATCAGACAAATTTGCTCGATAGTTAGATTTCACATACTTCATTTTGGAAAATGTTTGTTCACACAAGTATGTTGAACCAAAAATGGACACAAAACTACAAGCAAACTTTATCAAATTTGGAAACTGATCTGGCTGCAGGCATTTATAAAACTCAATCAGATTTTCTTCTCTATACTTATCTTTCAGTCTGTCATCTGCCTGGAGATCATTAATTTCCATTTGAAATTGAGTTGGAAGATTTTCAGCATTGCAGTCAAATGGATTATGAAAGAGCCTGATTTCATTTGCTTTGGCATCAAGGTCAGCAAATCGCTTCTGAAACTGTTTTTTCAAATCTGAAATTATTTCATTTGCAAATGAAAAAGGAAATTCAACTTTACTTTCTGCATGAAATTTTTCACAACATGGAAAATGAGCAAAATTCTTAACCTTCACCTGGCCTTCAAGTAGCGCAAGTTTTGCTCTGAATGCCTTGACATGAACAAAGTAGTCACTGATCAAATTTGTTTTGCCTTGCAATTTCAGATTTATTTATTTATTTATTTATTTATTTATTTATTTATTTATTTATTTATTTATTTATGCATATACAAGAAGGTACATTGGGAATGTGTGGATACATAAAATGGTAATTACAGTCTTGTAAAGCCACTAGTACGCGCAGCGTTTCGGGCAGGTCCTTAATCTAAGAAAATTTTAAGTAGGTTGTTACGACTCTGGGTTCTTTAGATGGAAACCAGAGGTCAAAATTGAGCTTATTAACGACAATATGGCAGGGCACGCATAGAGAGCTGAAGCTGTTTGTAATCATCCCTGCCAGAAGTACGACTATTCGTGTTGCTCACAAAGCATTTAGACTCTTAAACTTGTTGTGGATTAAGTAACATTGTTATAAGTTTAACTACCCGTAGAATGAGGAAAGTAGCAATATGAGGCATAAGGGGAAGATGTTTTAATGTGTATAGCTGTATGACCAATTGGGCTCTTCCCGACACCACACACATGCTGCAGGGAGGCGTCCTTCTCTGCTGACTGCCTGTGCTGTTCGGACGTGCTCTCCTCCTTCCTCTTAATTCTTTATTTCTGTGACTTAGTTGGTTAAGTACTCCATTACTCATTTTTGTATATGTCTGGCATACCTATCGTTCTATGTGTAGAGTAGTATACCTGGGGTGTAGTAAGTGTTTGTTCAGTGTTTATCTTACATGCTATGCTAACGGGGGTCCCAGTGTAACCACGTGGTCCCCTACCCTAAGCTGATTCAAGTGTGTTATAGTAGAGCTTTACCCTAGCTTGCTTTCAGTGTAAAACCTTGTATCCTGTCTATGTGGACCAAGGCTTTTAACGTAAGATTGTGTGGTAAAGTTAGTATTAAATTGTTATTGGTGTGATTGTGTATGGGGGGTGTTAAGGGGTTAATAAATAAGTACGTTTGAACAGAGTATCCCTTATTCCTGTGTGGGAGTACAATAATCTATTCCTAGACTAACCGGGTTTAGTAGCAAGCATTTATTACGGTGGATATATTATTTTTGGGGTCGGGCCTTTTGATTCTCCCATATCTTGATACCTCTATTCTACTTACCCTTACCCCTTAATAGTACCAGTTCCCCATAGCAAGCCCACTATAGTTCATAAGATAGGTAAATACTTGCAAGATTTATAAAAAAATGATAACAGAAACATGGCAAGAAAAAAAATTAGAGAAAATTGTAGGTACAGTGGATTAAAGCACATAGGCAGCTAAGATTGATTGCAATGACAGCTTGAATGGTAGTTGACAAAAATTGGTAGGCACAAAACAGCATATGGCTAGCACATAAAAGAAGACAGCAATGAACACAATGATAAGGGTGGTAGGGTTAAATACATAAAAATTAGGAGATTAGGAGATTGGGTAACACTAGGTACAGAGCAAATTTAAAGCTCAGTGTAGGAAACTAAGAAGATGAAATCAGGTACTTTTTGGTTTTGTTTTTAAATAAGGCAAAACTTTTACAGTTTTTCAATTCACTAGGGAGTGAGTTCCATAGACTAGGTCCCTTAATTTGCATAGAGTGTTTACACAGATTAAGTTTGACCCTGGGGATATCAAAGAGATATTTATTTCTGGTGTGGTGATAATGGGTCCTATTACATCCATCCAGGGAGAGTTTCAGAGCATGGTTTGCATTTAAAAACAGGGTTTTGTAAATGTAGTTGACACAAGAGAATGTGTGGAGGGAGTTAATATTTAGCAAGTTTAGAGATTTAAACAAGGGAGCTGAATGTTGTCTAAAAGCTGAGTTAGTTATTATTCTGATAGCAGATTTTTGCTGCGTGATGATGGGCTTAAGGTGGTTTGCAGTGGTAGACCCCCATGCACAGATACCATAATTAAGATAGGGGTAGATTAGTGCATAATATAGTGAGAGGAGAGCGGAGTTAGGAACATAATATCTGATTTTGGAGAGTATACCAACTGTTTTAGAGACTTTCTTAGTTATGTGTTGTATGTGGGTGCTGAAGTTGAGTCTCTTGTCTAGGAATAGGCCAAGAAACTTGCCATCATTTTTATTACTGATGTTAATATTGTCTATCTGTAGCTGAATTGCATTTGATGATTTGCTTCCAAATAAGATGTAGTAAGTCTTTTCGATGTTTAATGTTAGTTTGTTAGTTGACATCCAGAAGTGGACTTTTTTTAATTCATTATTCACAACATTATTTAGTGTATGTGGGTTGAGGTCTGAATAGATAAGGGTAGTATCATCAGCAAACAATATAGGTTTGAGAATATTAGAGACATTAGGCAGATCATTTATATATATAAGAAATAGAAGAGGTCCTAAGATACTGCCCTGTGGCACTCCAACGGTAATTGGTAGAGTGGAAGAAGTTGTATCATTGATGGTTACATATTGGTGTCTGTCACTAAGATAGGATCGGATGTAGTCAAGGGCAAGGCCACGGATTCCATAATGCTGAAGTTTAAGTAAGAGGTAGTTGTGATTAACAGTATCAAAGGCTTTTCTTAGGTCAATGAAGAGTCCAATTGGAAACTCATTTTTGTCAAGGGCTGAGTAGATTACGTCAAGGAGACTAATGATTGCATCGTTGGTGCTCTTTTGGGACCGGAAGCCAAACTGGCAGGGGCTGAGTATGTCGAATTTTACGAGGTAGGAATAGAGCTGTTTGTAAATAATTTTTTCAAATATTTTTGATAGAATGGGTAGATTTGATATTGGTCTATAATTATTTATGTCCGCCGGATTGCCTCCTTTATGGACTGGCGTTACTCTTGCTTTTTTGAGGATATCAGGGAAGGTGTGACACTCTATAGATTTGTTGAACAGTAGGGCTATGGGTGAGGCAAGGGCATGGGAGGCTCTCTTGTATACAATGGACGGAATTTCACTGGTGTTCCCTGCCTTGGTTTTTAGAGAGTGTATGATGGACACAACATCTGCCGGGCTGATTGGTGAAAGGAGAAGAGAGTTTGGATAGCTGCCTGAGAGATATGTGTTAATATGTGTCTGAGTCTGTGGGATTTTACTGGCAAGATTAGCACCAACCGATGAAAAGAAACTATTAAATTCATTTGCCATTTCTAAATCAGTTGACAGTATATCCCCATCCTTGTAGAGCTTTATTTGGTTATGTGAGTGTTGCTTAGTTCCTAGGATACTAGAGATTGTTTTCCAAGTGCTTTTCATGTTACCTTTTGCTTCATTGAATCTATTCACATAATATGCTAGTTTTGCCTTTCTTATGATACTGGTAAGCATTGATGAGTACCTTTTAGCTACTTCCTTTGAAACTAGGCCAATCCTAAGTTTCTTTTCATATTCGTGTTTCTTGTTGATTGAGTTGAGAATGCCACTTGTGAGCCATGGATTGTTTAATCTTTTGTCAGTTACTTGCTTGGTAAGAAGGGGACAATGAAGGTTGTAGAGACTGAGAGTTTTGGAGAGGAAGAGGGTAGCTAATGAATTTATATCCTGGGTATTATTGAATTCAGAATCCCAGTTAATATTGTGAAGTGCATCTGTAAGATTGCCTAAAGCTGATTCACTGTGTAGCCTAAATGAAAGTTTCTTGCTTTTTGGTGGTGTTATGTCCATGTTCGCTATGAGAAAGGTAGGATAGTGGTCAGTTGTTCTGTCGTAGATTATACCAGGTACAAGGGGAACTGTTATGTTTGTCCATATGTGGTCCAAGGTAGTGGCTGATGTTTGAGTGACTCGGGTAGGTTTGGTGATTGTGGGGATTAGCATACAGGAGTTCATGCTGTTAAGGAAATAGTCAACTTGAGAGCAATTTTGTTTACCCAGGTCAATATTAAAGTCTCCTCCCAGAATGATGTGGTTTTTGTTGAGATTGTTGTTTATAATAAGATTCCTTAGGTTGTCTGAGAAAGAAGCTATGTTAGTGTTGGGAAATCTATAGATGGCTCCAATAGTCAAAGAGGATTTAAGGGATTTAATTGTGAACTGAGCAAAAGTATATTCACAGTAGTCATCTCTGTCACTAATAACACTGTTGCAGATAAATGTATCTCGGTAATATATAGCTGTGCCACCACCTTTTTTATTAGGCCTACAGTTATGAATGGCTTTATAACCAGCTAAGTTGTAGAGTTGGGTATAGTCTTTATTTAGCCAAGTTTCTGTTAAAATAATGAACGATAAGTTAGTACCAAGTGCTGTGAGTAATGCATTTAAATCGTCAAAATGTTTACCAAGAGATCTAACATTTTGGTTGTAAACTGATAAACAGGTGGTATTTTGGAGTTTGTTTTTAGCCTGGTGTGCTGTGAAATACTTGCAATAATGATGATCAATGTGCTGGTTGGTGTAGATATGAGATAGAAGATTTTGATCAGGATCAATATCAGTGTGCATAAAGATGCAGATAAAGGGATCACGATACAAGATACACGATAAAGCAAAACACAAGAATAAAAGCAAATACAATAAAATAGTAACAACTTAGAGGTAAAATAAAGATCCAATAGATAGCCAGGAAGGACACAGAAGTTACATAAAATAAAAAACAAAAAATCAGTAGAGATTGACAATATAAATGTAAAATAAAAAATAATAAGAATAATAAATCATAAAGTAAAATGATCTTGAAGATAATTGGCTTAGTAATGGTTAATTAAAATCCTATAATTAGTATGAACCTAAGAAAACAAAATGAACTCAATAGATAATTCCGAAAAAAAAGATGACATGTAAAACTTATTAAATCTTGAAATTTACTCTAATATAAATCTAAGTGTAAAAATAAACAGGGTGAAAGTATATTCGTGTGGAATATTTTACTATGATACTGAGGTAGATGATTATATAAACAATTATACTATTAATTAATTCCAATAAATGATTACAAGAAACAAATACCAAGTTACTTTAAATATAACAGGGTAATAGAAAAGCCCTAGGTTTAGTGACAAGGGGATTAGCTAAGACCAAATAATTAAGAGTAAAAAAAACAGGCAAAGATGCCAAACAAAAAATAAAAATAAAAATAAAAATATAAAACCTTTGGAAAGGAAAGGCAGAGCTTAAGTACACTTTGGTTGTATGTGAGACTACAAAATATGTTCAGGTTATTCAGCTGATATCCCACAGTCATCCAGGAAAGAAGTGAGGTGTGCTTCAGTGGTTATCACATAAGTTTTTCCAGTGTCAGTCTTCCTAGCTATTATTTTACCATCACGCACAAAACAATGTTTAATAGCACGGGATCTTTTGCAGATTCCACGTAGTTTAAATAAGAGATTTTGTCTGAACCTGGTTAGACATTCGTTCACATAAACATTGGATTTCCCAGCGACTGCAGCAGTGATAAGGTCTGACTTGCGGGAGCAGCTATCCAATTTCACACGAATCCTCCTGTTATTTGGACCAGATGATTTCGTACCCACTCTATAAGCTGACTTGATGTCACTTGCTTCGATTGAGTAATTCAACTTGGTACGCAATTCCTGGATCACGATGGCAGTACAGTCTTCTCTGTCAGTTTCTTGGGGAAAATCATTTGATGAGATGATAACAGAATCAAGGAGCTTTAGTTGGTCTGATTCATCTTGGGTTGCAGTGTGTTGCTGTTGTAGGGAGTTAAAATGGTTCTCTAACTTTTGTAACATCTCTTCTTGCTTCTTAGAGGTTTCTGCTGATTTAGAGTTAGTAACCGAGATCTGAAGAGAGCTTAATTCATGTTCGAGGTGGCCGACTCTGGCAGACAGATCTTGGTTAATCTTGTGCATGGCCAAAGCATCACTCTGTAGCTTCGTTATCAGGTCCGACTGCTCCCGGATTATAGACTTTTGGTCATCATGTATCTGAGTCAATAATTTGAGCCATGGATTATCAGCGAGACGCTTAAAGTCAGTACAAGGGGAGGCAGCTCGTTTAAGTTGCTCCATATGGTTACTTAACTGTTGCATGGTTCGAGTCGGTGACGACGCTTCACTCAGCTGGGACTGTTTGTTATTGTTGACGCAGGGAGGGTCGGTACCCCCCTCGGCAGCCACTAAGGGGGAAACAGCCGCGTTTTTCTTGTTGCTAGCTTGGCTGGTTGGGTTCATCCTGATAGGTGTGCTATCTTTATTTGTGGCCTTACCGAACTTGGAATTGTTTTGCATGGTTGCAGCAGAGATGTACACAGGCAGATGGGGTAGACTTGTTGATGTGGCAGCAGCAAACGTCAGGTTCAGCTTCCTCCAGGGAGCAACACTGATGAGGTCGAGATGAGTTTCTAGGTTAGGTTTTGTCGTATATTTCGGTCACATTTAGGTCACTGGGTACTTAGCTGCCTTCTGGGGTTGTTACATCATGTTTGGATGTTGTGGGCTCAAGGAGCAGCTGATAAAGTTGATTCAAGTTATTCATATGACCTGTCATATCTGCAAAAAATGCCAATTTCCAAATCCATTCACATTCTGATAATAATGGCTGAGGTTTATTTTTCTCTGTGAGAAATAAATCAATTTCTAATCTGAGCTCAAAGAAATGCAGCAAAACCTTTCCACAACTAAGCCATCTAACTGCTGTATAATAAGGCAAGTCAACAAACTCCGCATCAATTTCTTTCAAGAAATCACGGAACTGGCGATGGTTGAGTGCATGAGATCTAATGAAATTAACCACAGAAACAACAGGTTTCATGACACAAGACATATCAACATATTTTAGGCACAATGTTTGTTGATGGATAAGGCAATGCAAAAAATGGGTTTTGAGAATCCTCCAACCTCACAAGCTGTTGTAATTTGCCCAACCAAACCCTTCTTTGTCCCAGACATATTCTTTCCTCCATCAATTGTCACACACTGCACTTGTTTCCATTCCAGGTTATATTCTATCATAGTTTTACTTACTTCATTGAAAATGTCCTCTCCAGTTGTTGTGGTGTGCATGCTGTGAACTGATGCTAATTCTTGGGTCACATTAAGTTCACTATCAACACCACGAATGAATACTAAGAGCTGAGAAGTATCACACACATCAGTTGATTCATCCAACGCAAGAGAATACCAACAAAATCTTTTTGTTTTTCCTTTATTTGCCGAATTATGTCGCCTCCTAAATCTTCAATTCTACGAGCAACAGTATTTGACCCAAGACTTATCATTTTTAAGAGGTTTACTTTTTCTGGACATACCTCTCCTGCTGCTTCCACTATACACTCTTTTATGATACTACCATCAGTGAAAGGTTTTCCTTTTTTGGCCAACACATAGGCAACTTTGTAACTGGCTCTAGTTGAAGTTTCATTTTTCAGATTTTTTCTTACTGAAAACAGCTTGTTGAGAATGCAGACTGTGCTGAAATGATTCAAACTTTTTAGTGCGTTCTGCTCCTGTGATGTGAGAATAACTTGAGCCATGTTTAGATTCATAGTGCCGACGAATATTGTATTCCTTCAGAACAGCAACACTGTCTCTACATATGAGGCATAAAGCTTTATCATTTGCTATCACAAAAAAGTACTTTATCTTCCATTCGTCATTGAACTGACGGCACTCACTGTCCACTTTTCTTTTCTTTATCTTTTCCATATCTGAAAACATAAGGGTAAAATAAATGAAATAAATTCTACAGGAAAAAAACAGCTTGTATGTGGTGTTAAAAAGCATAGCATATTATTATAAAGTGGTAAATATTATGGCAACAGCTTTCGTTGATAAACTTAATGGTTACCATTTTAACTATTTTAAACATGCAATATTTTTGGCTACAATAGTATTATTGCTATTTTGTATAACTAAGATAAAGGTATTGTCAAAGTACAGAGAAAAGAATATTGTACAGTGTTTGTGCTCCCTGAAACAGAAGCAGCGAAGCCCCACTCGCCCTCCATCCCCACAATATACAGTTATACACAACTGATTGGTTGTAATGCACAACACATACCTACCAGTACTAGTATCTGTGCGTCACACTATCAAGAGAGAGGAAAACTGACTCGGGCTGAGCGCCACCAGTCAGCAGCCCCAGCTTTGAATAATTCTGCGATGCCATTCGTACGATAATTATTTTTTCAAGGCCACCACACAGGGATTTGTTTGGCGGGCCAGATGAAATTATGTGGCGGGCCGGATGTGGCCAGCGGGCCATAGTTTGGAGACCCCTGTTCTACGTCATTGTTGGTCCTCACCAGTCGTCTGAATGCACACCAGTTCCCCAATTCCCACACACTGTTGCACAGCCACGTATTTTTTATGTAATGAGTTAATTGTGTCGTTAAGGGTGGACTGCTAGCCGACTTTTCTAATTCAGCAAACGCCTTACAATTATGTAGTACACACGTACCACATAAGTACGTGTTGTTACACACGTACACACACACACACCTTGTCAAGCACAAGACGAAGCTTGAAAAAGTT
>WNGS01137246.1:0-22183 GCA_020271785.1 Procambarus virginalis
GGGGAGAACCTCACCCTGCTGGTGGTGAACCTCACCCTGCTGGGGGAGAACCTCACCCTGCTGGGGGAGAACCTCACCTTGCTGGTGGTGAACCTCACCCTGCTGGGGAGAACCTCACCCTGCTGGGGGAGAACCTCACCCTGCTGGTGGTGAACCTCACCTTGCTGGGGTGAACCTCACCCTGCTGGGAGAACCTCACCCTGCTGGTGTGAACCTCACCCTGCTGGGGGTGACCTCAACCTGCTGGGGGAGAACCTCACCCTGCTGGTGGAGAACCTCACCCTGCTGGGATGAACCTCACCCTGCTGGGGGAGAACCTCACCCTGCTGGGGGAACCTCACCTGCTGGGAGAGAACCTCACCCTGCTGGTGGTGAACCTCACCCTGCTGGGGGGAACCTCACCTGCTGGGGGAGAACCTCACCCTGCTGGGGGAGAACCTCACCCTGCTGGTGGGAACCTCACCCTGCTGGGGGAGAACCTCACCCTGCTGGTGGTGAACCTCACCCTGCTGGGGAGAACCTCACCCTGCTGGGGATGAACCTCACCCTGCTGGGGGAACCTCACCCTGCTGGGGGTGAACCTCACCCTGCTGGGGAGAACCTCACCCTGCTGGTGGTGAACCTCACCCTGCTGGGGGAGAACCTCACCCTGCTGGTGGTGAACCTCACCCTGCTGGGGAGAACCTCACCCTGCTGGGGGAGAACCTCACCCTGCTGGGGGAGAACGTCACCCTGCTGGTGGTGAACCTCACCTTGCTGGTGGTGAACCTCACCCTGCTGGGGGAGAACCTCACCCTGCTGGTGGTGAACCTCACCCTGCTGGGGAGAACCTCACCCTGCTGGTGGTGAACCTCACCTTGCTGGTGGTGAACCTCACCCTGCTGGGGGAGAACCTCACCCTGCTGGGGGAGAACGTCACCCTGCTGGGGGAGAACCTCACCTTGCTGGGGGTGAACCTCACCCTGCTGGGGGAGAACCTCACCCTGCTGGGGGAGAACATCACCCTGCTGGGGAGAACCTCACCCTGCTGGGGGAGAACCTCACCCTGCTGGGGGTGAACCTCACCCTGCGAGGGGAGAACCTCACCCTGCTGGGGGAGAACCTCACCTTGCTGGGGGAGAACCTCACCCTGCTGGGGGAGAACCTCACCATGCTGGGGGAGAACGTCACCCTGCTGGGGTGAACCTCACCCTGCTGGGGGAGAACCTCACCCTGCTGGGGGTGAACCTTACCCTGCTGGGGGAAACCTCACCTTGCTGGGGGTGAACCTCACCCTGCTGGGGGAGAACCTCACCCTTCTGGGGGAGAACCTCACCTTGCTGGGGGAGAACCTCACCTTGCTGGGGAGAACGGCACCTTGCTGGGGGAGAACCTCACCTTGCTGGGGGAGAACCTCACCCTGCTGGGGGTGAACCTCACCCTGCTGGGGGAGAACGTCACCCTGCTGGGGATGAACCTCACCCTGCTGGGGGTGAACCTCACCCTGCTGGGGGAGAACCTCACCCTGCTGGGGGAGAACCTCACCTTGCTGGGGGAGAACGTCACCCTGCTGGGGGTGAACCTCACCCTGCTGGGGGAGAACGTCACCCTGCTGGGGGTGAACCTCACCCTGCTGGGGGTGAACCTCACCCTTCTGGGGGTGAACCTCACCCTGCTGGGGGTGAACCTCACCCTGCTGGGGGAGAACGTCACCCTGCTGGTGGTGAACCTCACCCTGCTGGGGGTGAACCTCACCCTGCTGGGGGAGAACGTCACCCTGCTGGGGGAGAACCTCACCCTGCTGGGGGAGAACCTCACCCTGCTGGGGGAGAACGTCACCCTGCTGGGGGTGAACCTCACCCTGCTGGGGGAGAACGTCACCCTGCTGGTGGTGAACCTCACCCTGCTGGGGGAGAACGTCACCCTGCTGGGGTGAACCTCACCCTGCTGGGGGTGAACGTCACCCTGCTGGTGGTGAACGTCACCCTGCTGGGGGTGAACCTCACCCTGCTGGTGGTGAACGTCACCCTGCTGGGGGTGAACCTCACCCTGCTGGTGGTGAACCTCACCCTGCTGGTGGTGAACCTCACCCTGCTGGTGGTGAACCTCACCCTCTGTTAGTGTTGAGACAACATTTACAGTTGTTCATCATAAAAGCCTTTAAAAGAAACACTTCGAGTACGACATTATATGAAATGTTAATTAACTCCTTCATTACTGTTTAGCGTCGCTGTTTATAAGATCCCGAGACTGTTTGTATTTAGTGAAGTTAAATATAATACACCAAATGTGCAACAGTGTAAATAGACCATATTGCTGCTCTCTGACCAGAGTACATCACCAAGGGCAACATGACGGAACCAACACCGACCAACCTTACCAAGACCCCGCACTTATGGTTGTAACAAACAGCGAACATAACCAGTGATTCAATATTTATAAACGCTCTCAGTCAGAAAGTTTCTCTCCTCCACCAACAGTCATTATGACTGTTGGTGTGAGGTCAGGTTGTGTGAAGCACATTGACCATCATATGCATAAACAAATAATAACTAAATGTTAGTGCAACAAACAACAAAGTTTGGTTTCGTTACCAGAGTCTAACAGTATAACGTTAACTATGATGTACCAAAATACCAATAAATATACTGCAATATACTGTGAGATATTTAATTACCAGTTGATGAGGAACCGGCGGTGCCCGGGGTCTCTCCCCATCGCTCCTCCTCTACCCCCACCCCCTTCTCTGACGCCTCTCAGGCCTCAGGGCCTGTGTGGCGGGGTGAGACACATGGACACTACTGACACACTCTGTGTGGCGAGGTGAGACACATGGACACTACTGACACACACTGTGTGGCGAGGTGAGACACATGGACACTACTGACACACTCTGTGTGGCGAGGTGAGACACATGGACACTTCTGACACACTCTGTGTGGCGGGGTGAGACACATGGACACTACTGACACACACTGTGTGGCGGGGTGAGACACATGGACACTACTGACACACACTGTGTGGCGAGGTGAGACACATGGACACTTCTGACACACACTGTGTGGCTAGGTGAGACACATGGACACTTCTGACACACACTGTGTGGCGAGGTGAGACACATGGACACTTCTGACACACTCTGTGTGGCGAGGTGAGACACATGGACACTTCTGACACACACTGTGTGGCGGGGTGAGACACATGGACACTTCTGACACACTCTGTGTGGCGAGGTGAGACACATGGACACTACTGACACACACTGTGTGGCGAGGTGAGACACATGGACACTACTGACACACACTGTGTGGCGGGGTGAGACACATGGACACTTCTGACACACTCTGTGTGGCGGGGTGAGACACATGGACACTTCTGACACACTCTGTGTGGCGGGGTGAGACACATGGACACTTCTGACACACACTGTGTGGCGAGGTGAGACACATGGACACTTCTGACACACACTGTGTGGCGAGGTGAGACACATGGACACTACTGACACACACTGTGTGGCGAGGTGAGACACATGGACACTACTGACACACTCTGTGTGGCGAGGTGAGACACATGGACACTACTGACACACACTGTGTGGCGGGGTGAGACACATGGACACTACTGACACACACTGTGTGGCGAGGTGAGACACATGGACACTTCTGACACACTCTGTGTGGCGAGGTGAGACACATGGACACTTCTGACACACACTGTGTGGCGGGGTGAGACACATGGACACTTCTGACACACTCTGTGTGGCGAGGTGAGACACATGGACACTACTGACACACACTGTGTGGCGAGGTGAGACACATGGACACTTCTGACACACACTGTGTGGCGAGGTGAGACACATGGACACTTCTGACACACACTGTGTGGCGAGGTGAGACACATGGACACTTCTGACACACACTGTGTGGCGAGGTGAGACACATGGTCACTTCTGACACACTCTGTGTGGTGAGATGAGACACGGAACTTGCCAGGTGCTTGCCAGGTGCTTGCCAGGTGCTCGCCAGAAGCTTGCCAGGTGCTTGTAAGGTGCTTGCTAGGTGCTTGTCACGTGCTTCCAAGGTGCTTGCCAGGTGCTTGCCAGGAGCTTGCCAGAAGCTTGCTAGGTGCTTGCCAGGTGAATGTCAGGAGCTTGCCAGGTGCTTGCCAGGTGCTTGTCAGGAGCTTCCCAGGAGCTTCCCAGATGCTTCCCAGGAGCTTCCCAGGTGCTTCCCAGGAGCTTCCCAGGAGCTTCCCAGGTGCTTCCCAGGTGCTTCCCAGGAGCTTCCCAGGTGCTTCCCAGGAGCTTCCCAGGTGCTTCCCAGGAGCTTCCCAGGAGCTTCCCAGGAGCTTCCCAGGAGCTTCCCAGGTGCTTCCCAGGAGCTTCCCAGGAGCTTCCCAGGAGCTTCCCAGGAGCTTCCCAGGTGCTTCCCAGGAGCTTCCCAGGAGCTTCCCAGGAGCTTCCCAGGAGCTTCCCAGGAGCTTCCCAGGAGCTTCCCAGGAGCTTCCCAGGACCTTCCCAGGAGCTTCCCAGGTGCTTCCCAGGTGCTTCCCAGGTGCTTCCCAGGTGCTTCCCAGGTGCTTCCCAGGTGCTTCCCAGGAGCTTCCCAGGTGCTTCCCAGGAGCTTCCCAGGTGCTTCCCAGGTGCTTCCCAGGAGCTTCCCAGGTGCTTCCCAGGTGCTTCCCAGGTGCTTCCCAGGTGCTTCCCAGGTGCTTCCCAGGAGCTTCCCAGGAGCTTCCCAGGAGCTTCCCAGGTGCTTCCCAGGAGCTTCCCAGGTGCTTCCCAGGAGCTTCCCAGGTGCTTCCCAGGAGCTTCCCAGGTGCTTCCCAGGAGCTTCCCAGGTGCTTCTCAGGTGCTTCCCAGGAGCTTCCCAGGAGCTTCCCAGGTGCTTCCCAGGTGCTTCCCAGGTGCTTCCCAGGAGCTTCCCAGGAGCTTCCCAGGTGCTTCCCAGATGCTTCCCAGGAGCTTCCCAGGAGCTTCCCAGGAGCTTCCCAGGAGCTTCCCAGGTGCTTCCCAGGTGCTTCCCAGGAGCTTCCCAGGTGCTTTTCAGGAGCTTCCCAGGAGCTTCCCAGATGCTTCCCAGGAGCTTCCCAGGTGCTTCCCAGGTGCTTCCCAGGAGCTTCCCAGGAGCTTCCCAGGTGCTTCCCAGGTGCTTCCCAGGTGCTTCCCAGGAGCTTCCCAGGTGCTTCCCAGATTCTTCCCAGAAGCTTCCCAGGAGCTACCCAGGAGCTTCCCAGATTCTTCCCAGGAGCTTCCCAGGAGCTTCCCAGGTGCTTCCCAGGTGCTTCCCAGAAGCTTCCCAGGTGCTTCCCAGGTGCTTCCCAGGAGCTTCCCAGGAGCTTCCCAGATTCTTCCCAGGTGCTTCCCAGGAGCTTCCCAGGAGCTACCCAGATTCTTCCCAGGAGCTTCCCAGGAGCTTCCCAGATTCTTCCCAGGAGCTTCCCAGGTGCTTCCCAGGAGCTTCCCAGGTGCTTCCCAGGTGCTTCCCAGGAGCTTCCCAGGAGCTTCCCAGGTGCTTCCCAGAAGCTTCCCAGGTGCTTCCCAGAAGCTTCCCAGGTGCTTGCCACCCAGCAAACATTTTTATGTTGCCAAAACGTATCTGGAAAGTGTTTGAAAGGATTGGAAACGTTCGTTTTCTCGTATCAGATACGATTTTTTGTGTGGAATTAAATAGGCTTCCAAAACTTATAACCAAAACCTACGCATCTAACACTAATTTGAAACGTTGTGACAACTTTACAATCTTAACATGAATCATTCATAACCCATTCATATACCAATATGAATCTCTTACGAAAGCTTCTTGATCTGAAAACTGAAACTTTCTCAAACCTTTGTGTTTAAAGTTAAATTTCATGAAATTTAATTATATTATTTCCAATGTAAATATTAATACAAATTTAAGGGTAAAAAAATAAAATAATTTATATTTCTTTTATTATTTACTAACAAATCAGCAAAAATACAAAAACATATATGCCCTAATATATATATATATATATATATATATATATATATATATATATATATATATATATATATATATATATATATATATATTTATATATATATATATATATATATATATATATGTATATATAAATATATATGTATATATATATATATATATATATATATATATATATATATATATATATATATATATATATATATATACACCACATGACACTGCCCGACTTAGAGCAGTAGCAGCTCCCCATGCAGGTGATTTCCTATTAGCAATCCCAATGTCAGCAACCGGCACCCGTCTCACACCGCAGGCCCTCCGAATTGCCGTGGCTCTCCGTCTCGCTGCCCCAATCCACACCGAATACAGGTGTATTTGCGGCGAGGCAGAGGCCAACAGGTACGGACGGCATGGCCTTCTCTGCCAAAGGACAGGAGGATGGCATGCAAGACACGGCGAGGTCAATGACATTATTAAGAGAAGCCTTACCACAGCCGGCTGTCCAGCAGAGAGAGAGCCCCGGTACCTAATGTCCCACAACTCTAATGAGCCTGTCGGTCGCCCAGATGGAATCACGGTGAACCCCTGGAAGAATGGTAGACAGTTGGTGTGGGACTACACTTGCGTCTCAACTTTAGCCAATACCTATGTTGACTTCAGTGCTACTCAAGCAGGAGGAGCTGCCAATCACCGGGAAGCGGCCAAGTCACGTAAATACAGAGACCTTGAGCACCACTACAATTTTGTCCCCATTGCCTCAGAGACACTTGGTGCCTGGGGTAAAAGTGCCGCTAGCTTTTTGAAGGAGTTGAGGTCTAAGCTAATCGAAACAACTAGAGACCCTAGAGCTGCCAGTTTTCTTTTTCAGCGCCTCAGTGTGGCAATCCAGAGAGGAAATGCTCACTGCATCCATGGTTCCTGCCCGCCATCTGAGGAGCTGGAGGAGCTTTTCAACTTGTGACAAGCAGGCTTGTACCCTGCATGTAATCAATACTGTAACTTTTTTGTGTAATGACATTTTCAAATAAAGTTAGATAAATATACACACATACCAAAAGAATAGGGGTGGTAGGAGAAGAAAATATCAAAGTGTTCAGTGAGGATCCACAAGGTCTTCTCTGGGTACTCTTTATTTTCTTCTCCGAGGCTATGGGTCCCTACACTTGCACCAGAGGTGGTACCCCTATATATATATATATATATATATATATATATATATATATATATATATATATATTATATATATATATATATATATATATACATATATATATATATATATATATATATATATATATATATATATATATATATATATATATATATATATATATATATATATATATATATATATGTCGTACCTAGTAGCCAGAACTCACTTTTTGGCCTACTATGCAAGCCCCGATTTGCCTAATAAGCCAAGTTTTCCTGAATTAATATATTTTCTCAAATTTTTTTCTTATGAAAAGATAAAGCTACCCATTTCATTATGTATGAGGTCAATTTTTTTCATTGTAGTTAAAATTAACGTAGATATACGACCGAACCTAACCAACCCTACCTAACCTAACCTAACCTATCTTTATAGGTTAGGTTAGGTTAGGTAGCCGAAAAAGTTAGGTTAGGTTAGGTTAGGTAGGTTAGGTAGTCGAAAAACAATTAATTCATAAAAACTTGGCCTATTAGGCAAATCGGGCCTTGCATAGTAGGCTGAGAAGTGCGTTCTGGCTACTAGGTACGACATATATATATATATATATATATATATATATATATATATATATATATATATATATATATATATATATATGTCGTACCTAGTAGCCAGAACGCACTTGTCAGCCTACTATGCAAGGCCCGATTTGCCTAATAGGCCAAGTTTTCATGAATTAATTGTTTTTCGACTACCTAACCTACCTAACCTAACCTAACCTAACTTTTCGGCTACCTATCTTAACCTAACCTATAAAGATAGGTTAGGTTAGGTTAGGTAGGGTTGGTTAGGTTCGGTCATATATCTACGCTAAGTTTAACTCCAATGAAAAAAAATTGACCTCATACATAATGAAATAGGTAGCTTTATCTTTCCATAAGAAAAAAATTAGAGAAAATATATTAATTCAGGAAAACTTGGCTTATTAGGCAAATCGGGGCTTGCGTAGTAGACCAAAAAGTGAGTTCTGGCTACTAGGTACGACATATATATATATATATGTGACGGTAACGTGTTGGAAATTGTTGTCGGCAGTCTTCCAAATAGCAGGTGTCAATGCTGGGCCACATATAGTTGATTTATAAAAAAAAAGATTAAAAAGAGTGACTGCTTGTCTGATAATCTGTGATAAGGCAAGATACACGAAAACACAAAATATAACAAAATACTTTAATCTAGAAACACAAAATAAAATAAAGACGATACCTTGGCTTTTAAAATAATGTAAGAAAAAAATACATAAAATATATAACAAATTGAAAAGGGGGAACTGGTTACGTTAACAAAAAAAATGGTGCTGGGAATATATACGCTATCTATAAACCTCTTATTTGATCACACGAGGTGGGTCAAATTCAGGTGTTCATAGTAGGAGCACGAGATATATTCTGGCTGGCAGAAATGCAAGGGACTCCAACAATAACTGGCGATGATTGTGATTGGCGAGGAATGGGAGTGGTGTGTTGGTTGGCGGCCAATGAAAACGCTGGACGGCCGCAAGTCGCTAGTTAGGCAGTTGAAGGGTTCGGCGCGTCGACCAGGTATGCAGCAGGTGCTGGAGAGAGGGGGGGGAGGAGGGAGTTGCTGGTGCGTGTGGCTGTCTTGATATATACGTTAAGCCACTACAAAACGTATCTTGCATATTGTTGAGGACGTGATGAAGTACGAAATAGCAGGCTAAATCTCTGATAAGAGATTATCGTCACAACTCTCCCCCGAAGCCTGCTGTTCCGGGTGAGTCACGTTCACGGGAGGTAGAGTGGAAGGTGGAGCTGCCTCTACCTGATGCACTCTGGAGAGGGCGTCAGTGATAATGTTATCAGGCCCCTTGATGTAGCAGATCTTTAAATTGAAGCCTTGAAGATATAAAGCCCATCGCAGCAGACGTTGGTTATTAAATTGGGCTTGATGTAAGAATCTCAGAGGGTTGTGGTCCGAATAGATGGTAGTGGACCTAGCACCGTGCAGATATGGTGCAAAGTGTTGTAAACTCAGGACGATGGAGAGTTCCTTCTCTATAGTACTGTAGTTCTTCTGATGAGGCTTCAACTTGCAACTGTAGTAGCTGACAGGTAGAACCTCCTCGCCTCGCTGCTGCATTAAGACACTTCCGATGCCGGTACCACTGGCGTCGACATGGAGGATGAAAGGCTTCTTGATATCTGGTGAGGCGAGAATGGGATTAGAACGGAGGAGGAATTTGAGTTGTTCGAATGCAACGGTTTGCTCTCTGGTCCAATTATACCGTTGCTTGGGACTGGTTAAGGTGATTAATGGGGTTGCAACAGTGCTAAAATTCTTCACAAACCTACGGTAATAGGAAGAAGACCAAGGAAGCGCAGGAGCTGCTTCCTGGTAGTAGGCTGTGGATACTGTTGGATTGCTTGAATGTGAATGTTTAACGGAGCCAGGCTGCCACTCCCTATAACATGACCCAGGTACCGCACTTTACCTTTCGCGAAGGTGGACTTGCCCAGATTGATGGTGAGGCCGGCTTTCAGGAGCTTGTAAAACAATCGTTGTAGCTGGAGCAGGTGTTCGCTCCAGGTGTTGGATGCTACCACGATGTCATCCAAATAGGCGTAGGTGTTGTCCAAGCCCTGGATGACGCGGTTGACAGCTCTCTGAAAGGTGACTGGGGCATTGCAGAGACCAAAGGGAAGGCGATTGTACCTGTAGAGACCAAACGGGGTTATAAAGGCGGACAGTACCTTAGCTCGCTCCGTTAAACTCACCTGGTAGTAACCCTTGAGTAAGTCTACCTGAGACAGGTAGCGGGCATTACCAATGGCATCCAAAATGTCGTCTATCCTGGGTATTGGGTAGGCGTCCTTCACTGTGACCTGGTTCAACTTCCTATAATCCGTACACAGACGGATTTTGCCGTGAGGTTTGGGTACCAGGATGCATGATGAGGCCCAGGGGGACTCACAGGGGGTAACCAGTCCATGGTCCAAGAGATACTGTACCTCAGCCCGCATGACTTCCGTCTTGCTCGGGCTGATTCGGTAGAACGGTTGGCGAATCGGCTGGGTGTCAGGTAGCAGTTGAATGTCGTGCTGAGTCACAGTACACTCTTGGGATCATCTCGAAACAACTCTTGATGTTCTCTGATGAGTTTGATTAGTGGAGCACTATTATCGTCCTGAAAATGATGTGAAGGTTAGTAAGGATTTCTGAGTTAGAGAGCGCTGTCTCAGTGTCAGTGCTTTCGGAAGGAGAAGCAGGGAAGGTCTCACTGTGGCTGTATGGACCTGTAAATGAGGTGAAATTGGTTAACACAGTGGGAGGAACCCCATGGTAGGGCTTGAGTAAATTGATGTGGCACAGCTGGGTCTTCCGCCGCCTATCGGGGTCTCGAGAACGTAGTTGAAGTTGTTTCGGCACTCTTTAACACGGTAGGGTCCTGAGAACCTGTTCTGTAAAGGAGAACCTGGGATAGGGAAATAGGCAAGCACTAAGTCTCCTGGTTAAACTTCCTTACTTTACAGTGCTGGTCGTAACGAGTCTTCATCCTCTCCTGGGCTTTCTGTACCTTGTTGCTGGCAAAGGAATGGACCCTCTCTAGAATGTGTCGGAGATTTTGAAGATACTGGGGCACATTCTGATGCTCACTGAAGGTGGCATCACGTAGAGAATCCTTGAAAGCCTTGAGAGGTGTACGGCACTTACGTCCGTAGAGCATCTCATAAGGAGATACTCCTAGTGACTCGTTGGGAAGACTTCTGAAAATACACATGATGAGATCAATTTGCCTATCCCAATCCTTTGAGGTCTCATTACAAAACTTTTTTAAGAGTGCCTTGATGGTTTGATGACTACGCTCGAGAGAACCCTGTGAAGCAGGATGATAGGGGCTGGACAGTACCTGTTTGATGTTGAACTCCTCCAGAGTCCGTTTGAAGAGATCACTGGTGAAGTTGGTGCCACAGTCGCTCTGTATCTCCCTCGGAAATCCATACTGGGTGAAGATTTTCAGTAGATTCTTCACCACGGTAGCAGCCGTAATATTTTTCACTGGAACTGCTATCGGAAATCTGGTGGTAGGACACAGGATGGTTAAGATATATGCATTGCCTGCACTGGTCCGAGGCAAAGGACCAACACAGTCAATGATAAGTTTGTGGAACGGTTCCTCAGGCACCTGAATGGGTATCAGTGGTGCTCTGGGAATGGAAACGTTCGGTTTCCCGGCTAACTGACACACGTGGCATAATTTGACATGATTCTTGACGTCGTTACCATACCTGGCCAGTAGTAGTCTTGTCGAATTCCATGGTAAATCTTGTTGAACCCGTAGTGTGACAAAGCGCCGTGGGCCAGGTGTAGAATCGTGGGCCGCAGGCTGGTAGGAATCACAAACTGTTCAACGTCTGCCCAATCGTCCTCGTCCTTCAGTTTACTGGGTCTATACCTGCGATAGAGTATTTCGTTCTCCATAATGAACCCAGGAACACTGTCGGATTGGGTTTCAGCCTGAAGAATAATGGTGTCAAGGTAAGATCATCTCTCTGTAACTTACGGAACTCCACAGCGGTCAGGTTAGGGGGTAGTTTCGAAGGGTCCTGAGGGACAGCGGTAGCAGTAGAGTCAGCTGGCTGAGGTCGTGCAGCTTGAGCACGGGTGGTCACTGTCATGTTCACAGAAAATGGTACCATCCGTTTTCTATGTGCGGCGGCTGGACGCGACTAGAGAAGGTAAACAGCGCACAGGACGCCTGCCAAGCTTGGGAGCTACTCTATCATGTAATCAGTTTAAGTATTAAAGTCAGTAACCAGGAATGACTTTACATCAACCTTACTACCAAGACTATCTCAGCTATACACAGACACCACACTGGCGACGAGGATGAACTGGGAACGCAGGTATAACAAAACACAGGAAGGAGCATGCTGTCTCGCCCAGAGGAGGAAGGAGAAGCTGTCTGTGAGCACCATACCCGATGCTGTATGCAACCCCATGCTGTGTGCTGACTGTTGCTGTGTGCTGATCGTTGCTGTGTGCTGGCCGTTGCTGTGTGCTGGCCAATGCTGTGTGCTACCCAAGCTGTGCTGATTGTTGCTGTGAGAGAGGAATCTGCCGACGCTGTGTACGAAACGACGCTTTGATGCAGTGTACAAAACCCAATGTTTTGGTTACGAAACGACGCTCCGTGCTACAAATTTTCACGCTGTGAACCAACTGCTGCCTACTGCTGCCAACTGCTGTGCCAACTGCTGCCTACTGCTGTACCAACTGCTGACAACTGCTGTACCAACTGCTAACAACTGCTGTGCTGCTGTGAGTTGGAGTAACAACACATGTACACAAGGGCTAGGTAAGAAGTCAGTTGCTGCTGTGTTGTGCACTGTTGTGAACTTTTGCATTAAAATGCTTGTGTGCTTTGCAAAATTAAAGTAATTACAGTGAATTCTTAATAACATATACAGTGCAGTAAGTGTTATATATTCTGAGGAACATTTTAAGTGATAAGTTTAAATTTATTCAGTAAAAATGGCAAATATACCTCAGTTTCCTGCATTTGATCCTGACTGTGACCAGACAAACCTGTCACAGAGGTGGGTCAAATGGCTTAAAAGGTTGAAAATTTGTTGATAGTTTCTGATATCAAAAGTGCTGAAAGAAAGCGTGCCTTTCTGCTTCATTATGCAGGTGATAGAGTTTGTGATATCTTTGATACACCGAAAGATACTGGTGGTGCCAAAGATTATGACACTGCCAAGGCCAAATTAACTGAGCATTACAAACCAAGGCAAAATACTGCTATGGAAATTATGCATTTCAGGAGAGCAAAACAACTCTCTAATGAAACTGTTGATCAATACCATACACGTCTGCAGGGTTTAGCACCCATTGTGAGTTTGCTGATGTTGACAAAGAAATCAAACAGCAAATAATTGAAACATGCACATCTACACGTCTCCGTCGAAGAGCTCTAGAACTTGTTGATGATGAAAGTTCTCTTACCAAGATACTGGATATGGCTCGTCGAATGGAAGATGCTTCACGTGATGCTCGTGTCATGGAGTGCAGTGCCAACAACGGTTCTGCCACTGTTACTAACAGTCAAGAAGTATGTAAGGTTCAGGGAGTACACCATGATCGTAGAAGATATCATGCCAACCTAACATTAAATTGAGCCGAGAACCACATCACAACTGGAGTCATGGAACACGACTCCNGGGGAGAACCTCACTCTTCTGGTGGTGAACCTCACCCTGCTGGGGAGAACCTCGCCCTGCTGGGGAGAACCTCACCCTGTTGGGGGAGAACGTCACCCTGCTGGGGAGAACCTCACCTTGCTGGGAGAACGGCACCTGCTGGGGAGAGCCTCACCTTGCTGGTGGTGAACCTCACCCTGCTAGGGGAACCTCACCTTGCTGGTGGTGAACCTCACCCTGCTGGGGGAGAACGTCACCCTGCTGGGGAGAACCTCACCCTGCGGGATGAACCTCACCCTGCTGGGGAGAACCTCACCCTGCTGGGGAGAACCTCACCCTGCTGGGGTGAACCTCACCCTGCTGGGGGAGAACCTCACCCTGCTGGTGGTGAACCTCACCCTGCTGGGGAGAACCTCACCCTGCTGGTGTGAACCTCACCCTGCTGGGGGAGAACCTCACCCTGCTGGGGGAGAACCTCACCCTGCTGGGGGAGAACGTCACCCTGCTGGGGAGAACCTCACCTTGCTGGGGGTGAACCTCACCCTGCTGGGGAGAACCTCACCCTGCTGGGGAGAACCTCACCCTGCTGGGGGAGAACGTCACCCTTCTGGGGGAGAACCTCACCTGCTGGGGAGAACCTCACCCTGCTGGGGAGAACCTCACCCTGCTGGGTGAACCTCACCCTGCTGGGGGAAACCTCACCCTGCTGGGGAGAACCTCACCTTGCTGGTGGTGAACCTCACCCTGCTGGGGAGAACCTCACCCTGCTGGGGAGAACGTCACCCCTGGGGGAGAACCTCACCTTGCTGGGGTGAACCTCACCCTGCTGGGGTGAACCTCACCCTGCTGGGGGAGAACGTCACCCTGCTGGGGAGAACCTCACCCTGCTGGGGTGAACCTCACCCTGCTGGGGAGAACCTCACCCCGCTGGAGGTGAACCTCACCCTGCTGGGGGAGAACCTCACCCTGCTGGGTGGTGAACCTCACCCTGCTGGGGAGAACCTCACCCTGCTGGTGGAGAACGTCACCCTGCTGGGGAGAACGTCACCCTGCTGGTGGTGAACCTCTGCTGGTGGTGGAGAACGTCACCCTGCTGGGGAGAACCTCTCACCCTGCTGGTGGTGAACGTCACCCTGCTGGGGAGAACCTCACCCTGCTGGGGAGAACCTCACCCTGCTGGTGGTGAACCTCACCCTGCTGGGGAGAACCTCACTCTGCTGGTGGTGAACCTCACCCTGCTGGGGGAGAACCTCACCCTGCTGGGGAGAACCTCACCCTGTTGGGGAGAACGTCACCCTGCAGGGGGAGAACCTCACCTTGCTGGGGGAGAACGGCACCTTGCTGGGGGAACCTCACCCTGCTGATGGTGAACCTCACCCGCTGGGGGAGAACCTCACCCTGCTGGGGGAGAACCTCACCTTGCTGGTGGTGAACCTCACCCTGCTGGGGGAGAACCTCACCCTGCTGGGGGAGAACGTCACCCTGCTGGTGGTGAACCTCACCTTGCTGGTGGTGAACCTCACCCTGCTGGGGAGAACCTCACCCTGCTGGTGTGAACCTCACCCTGCTGGTGGTGAACCTCACCCTGCTGGGGAGAACCTCACCCTGCTGGGGAGAACCTCACCCTGCTGGGGATGAACCTCACCCTGCTGGGGAGAACCTCACCCTGCTGGGGGTGAACCTCACCCTGCTGGGAGAGAACCTCACCCTGCTGGTGGTGAACCTCACCCTGCTGGGGGAGAACCTCACCCTGCTGGGGGAGAACCTCACCCTGCTGGGGGAAACGTCACCCTGCTGGTGGTGAACCTCACCCTGCTGGGGGAGAACCTCACCCTGCTGGTGGTGAACCTCACCCTGCTGGGGAGAACCTCACCCTGCTGGGGGAGAACCTCACCCTGCTGGGGGAGAACGTCACCCTGCTGGTGGTGAACCTCACCTTGCTGGTGGTGAACCTCACCCTGCTGGGGGAGAACCTCACCCTGCTGGTGGTGAACCTCACCCTGCTGGGGAGAACCTCACCCTGCTGGTGGTGAACCTCACCTTGCTGGTGGTGAACCTCACCCTGCTGGGGGAGAACCTCACCCTGCTGGGGGAGAACGTCACCCTGCTGGGGGAGAACCTCACCTTGCTGGAGGTGAACCTCACCCTGCTGGGGAGAACCTCACCCTGCTGGTGGTGAACCTCACCCTGCTGGGGGAGAACCTCACCCTGCTGGTGGTGAACATCACCCTGCTGGTGGAGAACCTCACCCTGCTGGTGGAGAACGTCACCCTGCTGGGGAGAACGTCACCCTGCTGGTGGTGAACCTCTGCTGGTGGTGGAGAACGTCACCCTGCTGGGGAGAACCTCACCCTGCTGGTGGTGAACGTCACCCTGCTGGGGAGAACCTCACCCTGCTGGTGGTGAACCTCACCCTGCTGGGGGAGAACCTCACTCTGCTGGTGGTGAACCTCACCCTGCTGGGGGAGAACCTCGCCCTGCTGGGGGAGAACCTCACCCTGTTGGGGGAGAACGTCACCCTGCAGGGGGAGAACCTCACCTTGCTGGGGGAGAACGGCACCTTGCTGGGGGAGAACCTCACCCTGCTGGTGGTGAACCTCACCCGGCTGGGGGAGAACCTCACCCTGCTGGGGGAGAACCTCACCTTGCTGGTGGTGAACCTCACCCTGCTGGGGGAGAACCTCACCCTGCTGGGGGAGAACGTCACCCTGCTGGTGGTGAACCTCACCTTGCTGGTGGTGAACCTCACCCTGCTGGGGGAGAACCTCACCCTGCTGGTGGTGAACCTCACCCTGCTGGTGGTGAACCTCACCCTGCTGGGGGAGAACCTCACCCTGCTGGGGGAGAACCTCACCCTGCTGGGGATGAACCTCACCCTGCTGGGGGAGAACCTCACCCTGCTGGGGGTGAACCTCACCCTGCTGGGGGAGAACCTCACCCTGCTGGTGGTGAACCTCACCCTGCTGGGGGAGAACCTCACCCTGCTGGTGGTGAACCTCACCCTGCTGGGGGAGAACCTCACCCTGCTGGGGGAGAACCTCACCCTGCTGGGGGAGAACGTCACCCTGCTGGTGGTGAACCTCACCTTGCTGGTGGTGAACCTCACCCTGCTGGGGGAGAACCTCACCCTGCTGGTGGTGAACCTCACCCTGCTGGGGGAGAACCTCACCCTGCTGGTGGTGAACCTCACCTTGCTGGTGGTGAACCTCACCCTGCTGGGGGAGAACCTCACCCTGCTGGGGGAGAACGTCACCCTGCTGGGGGAGAACCTCACCTTGCTGGGGGTGAACCTCACCCTGCTGGGGGAGAACCTCACCCTGCTGGGGGAGAACATCACCCTGCTGGGGGAGAACCTCACCCTGCTGGGGGAGAACCTCACCCTGCTGGGGGTGAACCTCACCCTGCGAGGGGAGAACCTCACCCTGCTGGGGGAGAACCTCACCTTGCTGGGGGAGAACCTCACCCTGCTGGGGGAGAACCTCACCCTGCTGGGGGAGAACGTCACCCTGCTGGGGTGAACCTCACCCTGCTGGGGGAGAACCTCACCCTGCTGGGGGAACCTTACCCTGCTGGGGGAGAACCTCACCTTGCTGGGGGTGAACCTCACCCTGCTGGGGGAGAACTCACCCTTCTGGGGGAGAACCTCACCTTGCTGGGGGAGAACCTCACCTTGCTGGGGGAGAACGGCACCTTGCTGGGGGAGAACCTCACCTTGCTGGGGGAGAACCTCACCCTGCTGGGGGTGAACCTCACCCTGCTGGGGGAGAACGTCACCCTGCTGGGGATGAACCTCACCCTGCTGGGGGTGAACCTCACCCTGCTGGGGGAGAACCTCACCCTGCTGGGGGAGAACCTCACCTTGCTGGGGGAGAACGTCACCCTGCTGGGGGTGAACCTCACCCTGCTGGGGGAGAACGTCACCCTGCTGGGGGTGAACCTCACCCTGCTGGGGTGAACCTCACCCTTCTGGGGGTGAACCTCACCCTGCTGGGGGTGAACCTCACCCTGCTGGGGGAGAACGTCACCCTGCTGGTGGTAAACCTCACCCTGCTGGGGGTGAACCTCACCCTGCTGGGGGAGAACGTCACCCTGCTGGGGGAGAACCTCACCCTGCTGGGGGAGAACCTCACCCTGCTGGGGGAGAACGTCACCCTGCTGGGGGTGAACCTCACCCTGCTGGGGGAGAACGTCACCCTGCTGGTGGTGAACCTCACCCTGCTGGGGGAGAACGTCACCCTGCTGGGGGTGAACCTCACCCTGCTGGGGGTGAACGTCACCCTGCTGGTGGTGAACGTCACCCTGCTGGGGGTGAACCTCACCCTGCTGGGGTGAACGTCACCCTGCTGGTGGTGAACCTCACCCTGCTGGTGGTGAACCTCACCCTCTGTTAGTGTTGAGACAACATTTACAGTTGTTCATCATAAAAGCCTTTAAAAGAAACACTTCGAGTACGACATTATATGAAATGTTAATTAACTCCTTCATTACTGTTTAGCGTCGCTGTTTATAAGATCCCGAGACTGTTTGTATTTAGTGAAGTTAAATATAATACACCGAATGTGCAACAGTGTAAATAGACCATATTGCTGCTCTCTGACCAGAGTACATCACCAAGGGCAACATGACGGAACCAACACCGACCAACCTTACCAAGACCCCGCACTTATGGTTGTAACAAACACCGAACATAACCAGTGATTCAATATTTTATAAACGCTCTCAGTCAGAAAGTTTCTCTCCTCCACCAACAGTCATTATGACTGTTGGTGTGAGGTCAGGTTGTGTGAAGCACATTGACCATCATATGCATAAACAAATAATAACTAAATGTTAGTGCAACAAACAACAAAGTTTGGTTTCGTTACCAGAGTCTAACAGTATAACGTTAACTATGATGTACCAAAATACCAATAAATATACTGCAATATACTGTGAGATATTTAATTACCAGTTGATGAGGAACCGGCGGTGCCCGGGGTCTCTCCCCATCGCTCCTCCTCTACCCCCACCCCCTTCTCTGACGCCTCTCAGGCCTCAGGGCCTGTGTGGCGAGGTGAGACACATGGACACTACTGACACACTCTGTGTGGCGAGGTGAGACACATGGACACTACTGACACACACTGTGTGGCGAGGTGAGACACATGGACACTACTGACACACTCTGTGTGGCGAGGTGAGACACATGGACACTTCTGACACACTCTGTGTGGCGGGGTGAGACACATGGACACTTCTGACACACACTGTGTGGCGAGGTGAGACACATGGACACTTCTGACACACTCTGTGTGGCGGGGTGAGACACATGGACACTACTGACACACTCTGTGTGGCGAGGTGAGACACATGGACACTTCTGACACACTCTGTGTGGCGGGGTGAGACACATGGACACTTCTGACACACTCTGTGTGGCGGGGTGAGACACATGGACACTTCTGACACACACTGTGTGGCGAGGTGAGACACATGGACACTTCTGACACACTCTGTGTGGCGAGGTGAGACACATGGACACTACTGACACACACTGTGTGGCGAGGTGAGACACATGGACACTACTGACACACACTGTGTGGCGGGGTGAGACACATGGACACTACTGACACACTCTGTGTGGCGAGGTGAGACACATGGACACTACTGACACACACTGTGTGGCGAGGTGAGACACATGGACACTTCTGACACACTCTGTGTGGCGAGGTGAGACACATGGACACTTCTGACACACACTGTGTGGCGAGGTGAGACACATGGACACTACTGACACACACTGTGTGGCGAGGTGAGACACATGGACACTTCTGACACACTCTGTGTGGCGAGGTGAGACACATGGACACTTCTGACACACACTGTGTGGCGGGGTGAGACACATGGACACTTCTGACACACACTGTGTGGCGGGGTGAGACACATGGACACTTCTGACACACACTGTGTGGCGAGGTGAGACACATGGTCACTTCTGACACACTCTGTGTGGTGAGATGAGACACGGAACTTGCCAGGTGCTTGCCAGGTGCTTGCCAGGTGCTCGCCAGAAGCTTGCCAGGTGCTTGTAAGGTGCTTGCTAGGTGCTTGTCACGTGCTTCCAAGGTGCTTGCCAGGTGCTTGCCAGGAGCTTGCCAGAAGCTTGCTAGGTGCTTGCCAGGTGAATGTCAGGAGCTTGCCAGGTGCTTGCCAGGTGCTTGTCAGGAGCTTCCCAGGAGCTTCCCAGATGCTTCCAGGAGCTTCCCAGGTGCTTCCCAGGAGCTTCCCAGGAGCTTCCCAGGTGCTTCCCAGGTGCTTCCCAGGAGCTTCCCAGGTGCTTCCCAGGAGCTTCCCAGGTGCTTCCCAGGAGCTTCCCAGGAGCTTCCCAGGAGCTTCCCAGGAGCTTCCCAGGTGCTTCCCAGGAGCTTCCCAGGAGCTTCCCAGGAGCTTCCCAGGAGCTTCCCAGGTGCTTCCCAGGAGCTTCCCAGGAGCTTCCCAGGAGCTTCCCAGGAGCTTCCCAGGAGCTTCCCAGGAGCTTCCCAGGAGCTTCCCAGGACCTTCCAGGAGCTTCCCAGGTGCTTCCCAGGTGCTTCCCAGGTGCTTCCCAGGTGCTTCCCAGGTGCTTCCCAGGAGCTTCCCAGGTGCTTCCCAGGAGCTTCCCAGGTGCTTCCCAGGTGCTTCCAGGAGCTTCCCAGGTGCTTCCCAGGTGCTTCCCAGGTGCTTCCCAGGTGCTTCCCAGGGCTTCCCAGGTGCTTCCCAGGTGCTTCCCAGGAGCTTCCCAGGAGCTTCCCAGGTGCTTCCCAGGAGCTTCCCAGGTGCTTCCCAGGAGCTTCCCAGGTGCTTCTCAGGTGCTTCCCAGGAGCTTCCCAGGAGCTTCCCAGGTGCTTCCCAGGTGCTTCCCAGGTGCTTCCCAGGAGCTTCCCAGGAGCTTCCCAGGTGCTTCCCAGATGCTTCCCAGGAGCTTCCCAGGAGCTTCCCAGGAGCTTCCCAGGAGCTTCCCAGGTGCTTCCCAGGTGCTCCCAGGAGCTTCCCAGGTGCTTTTCAGGAGCTTCCCAGGAGCTTCCCAGATGCTTCCCAGGAGCTTCCCAGGTGCTTCCCAGGTGCTTCCCAGGAGCTTCCCAGGAGCTTCCCAGGTGCTTCCCAGGTGCTTCCCAGGTGCTTCCCAGGAGCTTCCCAGGTGCTTCCCAGATTCTTCCCAGAAGCTTCCCAGGAGCTACCCAGGAGCTTCCCAGATTCTTCCCAGGAGCTTCCCAGGAGCTTCCCAGGTGCTTCCCAGGTGCTTCCCAGAAGCTTCCCAGGTGCTTCCCAGGTGCTTCCCAGGAGCTTCCCAGGAGCTTCCCAGATTCTTCCCAGGTGCTTCCAGGAGCTTCCCAGGAGCTACCCAGATTCTTCCCAGGAGCTTCCCAGGAGCTTCCCAGATTCTTCCCAGGAGCTTCCCAGGTGCTTCCCAGGAGCTTCCCAGGTGCTTCCAGGTGCTTCCCAGGAGCTTCCCAGGAGCTTCCAGGTGCTTCCCAGAAGCTTCCCAGGTGCTTCCCAGAAGCTTCCCAGGTGCTTGCCACCCAGCAAACATTTTTATGTTGCCAAAACGTATCTGGAAAGTGTTTGAAAGGATTGGAAACGTTCGTTTTCTCGTATCAGATACGATTTTTTGTGTGGAATAAATAGGCTTCCAAAACTTATAACCAAAACCTACGCATCTAACACTAATTTGAAACGTTGTGACAACTTTACAATCTTAACATGAATCATTCATAACCCATTCATATACCAATATGAATCTCTTACGAAAGCTTCTTGATCTGAAAACTGAAACTTTCTCAAACCTTTGTGTTTAAAGTTAAATTTCATGAAATTTAATTATATTATTTCCAATGTAAATATTAATACAAATTTAAGGGTAAAAAAATAAAATAATTTATATTTCTTTTATTATTACTAACAAATCAGCAAAAATACAAAAACATATATGCCCTAATATATATATATATATATATATATATATATATATATATATATATATATATATATATATATATATATATATATATATATATATATATATATATATATATATATATTATATATATATATATATATATATCTATATATATATATATATATATATATATATATATATATATATATATATATATATATATATATATATATATATATATATATATATATATATATATATATATATATACACCACATGACACTGCCCGACTTAGAGCAGTAGCAGCTCCCCATGCAGGCGATTTCCTATTAGCAATCCCAATGTCAGCAACCGGCACCCGTCTCACACGCAGGCCCTCCGAATTGCCGTGGCTCTCCGTCTCGCTGCCCCAATCCACACCGATACAGGTGTATTTGCGGCGAGGCAGAGGCCGACAGGTACGGACGGCATGGCCTTCTCTGCCAAAGGACAGGAGGATGGCATGCAAGAACGGCGAGGTCAATGACATTATTAAGAGAAGCCTTACCACAGCCGGCTGTCCAGCAGAGAGAGAGCCCCGGGTACCTAATGTCCCACAACTCTAATGAGCCTGTCGGTCGCCCAGATGGAATCACGGTGAACCCCTGGAAGAATGGTAGACAGTTGGTGTGGGACTACACTTGCGTCTCAACTTTAGCCAATACTATGTTGACTTCAGTGCTACTCAAGCAGGAGGAGCTGCCAATCACCGGAAGCGGCCAAGTCACGTAAATACAGAGACCTTGAGCACCACTACAATTTTGTCCCCATTGCCTCAGAGACACTTGGTGCCTGGGTAAAAGTGCCGCTAGCTTTTTGAAGGAGTTGAGGTCTAAGCTAATCGAAACAACTAGAGACCCTAGAGCTGCCAGTTTTCTTTTTCAGCGCCTCAGTGTGGCAATCCAGAGCG
>WNGS01137259.1:0-10440 GCA_020271785.1 Procambarus virginalis
GAGACGTAGCTGGCTGCCGTAGTTGGGAGAAAGTTGACGGCCAGGAGACCGACTTCAACCCTGCGACGTACTGTAGTGGAAGGAGCATGGACCTGCAGTGTACAGAAGCGGCGAGACGCGACATCCTAAGGCGTGGGGCTTGTGTTTCTGGATGGTGAACGAGGCGAGAGCCTGGACCAGGAGCTACAACCCAACTGTCATCCTAGGATAGGTGAAGTAGGTGTTTACAGTTACCCTCCCATTTCCCCTTTAGTTAGCTATATATTTCTTGTCAGGATATTTTATATGTCGTGAGCAAGTCTCACTTGAGTCTAAGTCACAAAGAGCACTGTGTGTGGTGAGGCTACCCAGAGCGCTCACAGTATCAGTTTACATATATATATATATATATATATATATATATATATATATATATATATATATATATATATGTGTGTGTGTGGGTGTGTGCAAGCACCAGGATTCGTCAAAGAATTTACTGTGACTATTATTGATCTCCTGTGATTATTATTATTATATATATTGGCAGTAAACCAGATATTGGTGTAAGGCTATGAGCCTAGAATTTATTGATATAAATGCCTGTATATTGATCTCCAAGATTTATTGATATACATGCCTGTGTATTGATCTCCATGATTTATTGATATAAATGCCTGTGTGTTGATCTCTATGATCTATTGATATAAATGCCTGTGTATTGATCTCCAAGATTTATTGATATAAATGCCTGTGTATTGATCTTCATGATTTATATATATATATATATGCCTGTAATTTGATTACTGATTAATATATGACATGCCTGTGTACTGAATAATATCATATACATGAAGTAATTGCCAGTGATATCTCATTAAGAGAAAGTAATAGATATAAAGAAAAGTTCAGTGATCAAGCGAGTGCATTCACAGTAAATATTATTAAGAATAGAGTAATCTTTTGGTACGGTGAAAAGTCACTGTGAGTGCAGTGTGGATAAGATATTGATCGTGAGGCCAGTGAAATCATAAGTATGCCATGTGAATGTTGAATACAGTGTTTTGCGGAAAAGTTAAATAAATGGGGATCGTGATAGAATTAGAAAACAAGTACTAGTCTGTTCTCACGATCGCGAGGGTCCCGGTCAGCTGACATCTGACAGGTGACGCGTGGCGCTGCCGGTGTTACCATATTGGTGCGCTCCAGATTATTCTGCTGTGGATTGAGCAGTGGTCAAATGTTCCTGATACATTGATGCATATATATATCTCCCGTTGTCTTTTAAGTAAAATACCAAAACTCTTTGGTGTTTGATATCATCCCCTCCATTTATCTTGTGACCGTGTAATGAAGTAAAACAGAGTGACCTGCCTGATACCATATTGTTTGAAATTGCTCTTACCACAATTACCACAATTACACCTCACCACTGCAGTGTTACTGGACACCTAAAAACACCAGTTGGCGACCTTAAAGGCTGTGTAAGAGTTCTGTGTCGGGGCGGGCCACAGATTGAGGGAACGATCTGTGCCCCCCACTCATCTTGCAATTTAAGGCCGGTTGTGAGATCGACTGGGGTACTCTCCGGGGCGAGCAGTGGAGCCTAGAGGATCGAGGGAAGACCCGCAGAACGACGGTGAGTAAGGGTTATTGTCGGAGCAACCACCTGGAAAGGAGATCCAGTCTACCTTTGCTTTAACCCTTCACTAATGAGAACCGTGACACCCCGACATTGGCGACCTTGCCAGGATTAAGAGCTAGATCAAGGTTGTAATTGTGGTATTAGATATCAGGCCTAAGTTTTCACTCATTGTCACAAGATGGAGGATGATAAAGTAGCCAGGTTTATCGACGCGAGAGACGAGCAAGTACTGGAGGAGTGCACCAAAGCACAGCTGCAGACGATCGGCGACCACTTTGGGATCAAGTTGAGAGCTTCCAAAGTGGGAGAAAGAAGACTTGAGATCATGGCACAGCTCAAGGCACGTGATGAAGCCTTCGGAGAGGAGCGGCCACAGACACCTGCCAGTGGAGGAGAGAACCTGAGTATCGGTGGCAGCAGCCGGGGATCCAGTGGCAGTAGGCGCAGTGTCAAGCTGGAAATAATGAAGATGCAGATAGAAGCACAGCTGAAGCGTGAGGAAGCAGAAAGAGAAGCACAGTTGCGCAGAGAAGAAAGGGAAGCACAGCTGAGGCGTGAGGAAGCAGAGAGAGAAGCACAGCAGCGCAGAGAAGAGAGAGAAACACAGCTGCGCAGAGAAGAACGAGAGGCACAGCAGCAACGAGAAGAACGAGAGGCACAAGCACAGCTGCGCAGGGAAGAACGAGAGGCACAGCTGCAACGAGAGGGGCGCGAAATAGAAGCTAGGACGAAGCTGCAGGAGGCTGAAGCGAACAAGGAGATTGAGCTGAAACGAGCTGAGCTAGGACTAGTTCCAACTGCCCCACCACAACAGCAGGAAGACCGCCGAGTGAGAGAGAGGGATTTGCCCGTCTTCGTGCCAAATGAGGCTGAGGGCTTCTTCGAGCATTTCGAAAGGGTCGCTACATTGAAGAAGTGGCCGAAGGCAGAGTGGGCGGAGCTAGTTCAAGGCTCACTGGTGAAGCTCGTGAAGCTTATAATATGCTCGACCTCCAGGAATGTACCAACTATGATGCAGTAAAACGAGCCGTGCTCCATTCATTCAAGCTGACGCCGGAGTGCTATAGGAAAAGGTTTAGAGAATGTACCCGATCGCCAGGAAAATCGTATGCAGAGACGGCGAGGGACATGGAAAGGAAATTCTTGAAATGGCTGGAGTCGGAAGGAGCAAGATCGGCTGAACAGATCAAGAGGCTAATGGTCATGGAAAAGTTCATGTCCGTGCTCTCTCCCGAGATTAGGGTGAGAGTAAAGGAAGCGGACATCAAGGACCCGCGAGCCGCAGCCGATCGAGCAGACATGCTAGAAGAAGCGTTACGTCCACGTCGAGAGGGACAGCACCGACCGCCCGCATTCTCCAGCTATGGGAGGAGTAATAGAAGGTCGGACAGTTGGAGGACAGGACTGAGTTATCCTAAGTCCTACCCCTCAAATGGAGACAGCAGAGGACAGAAGAGTGCTGTGGAACCGCCGAAGAAGTCACCGAGGGAGAGCTCAAGAGATCTTGTTATCGTTACGGCCGGAGAAGCTGAGCATGAGTCTTTGGAAGGCGCAAGAGGAGTCCGCGGAAGGAGAAGGATCCGCTGTTTCAACTGCGGGTTAATAGGACACAACACACTGTGGGGACTGATCCCAGCAGTTCCCTGCACACACTGTGGAGACTGATCCCAGCAGCTCCCAGTACACACTGTGGGGACTGATCCCAGCAGTTCCCAGCACTCACTGTGGAGACTGATCCCAGCAGTTCCCAGCACACAATGTGGAGACTGATCCCAGCAGTTCCCAGCACACGCTGTGGAGACTGATCCCAGCAGTTCCCAGCACACACTGTAGGGACTGATCCCAGTAGTTCCCAGCACACACCGTGGGGACTGATCCCAGCAGCTCCCAGCACACACTGAGGGGACTGATCCTAGCACACACTGTGGGGACTGATCTCAGCACACACTGTGGGGACTGATCCCAGCATTTCCCAGCACACACTGTGGAGACTGATCCCAGCAGCTCCCAGCACACACTGTGGAGACTGATTCCAGCACACGCTGTGGGGACTGATCCCAGCAGTTCCCAGCACACAGTGGAGACTGATCCCAGCAGCTCCCAGCACACACTGTGGAGACTGATCCCTGCACACGCTGTGGGGACTGATCCCAGCAGTTCCCAGCACACACTGTGGGGACTGATCCCAGTAGTTCCCAGCACACACCGTGGGGACTGATCCCAGCAGCTCCCAGCACACACTGTGGGGACTGATCCCAGCACACACTGTGGGGACTGATCTCAGCACACACTGTGGGGACTGATCCCAGCATTTCCCAGCACACACTGTGGAGACTGATCCCAGCAGCTCCCAGCACACACTGTGGAGACTTATCCAAGCACACGCTGTGGGGACTGATCCCAGCAGTTTCCAGCACACACTGTGGGGACTGATCCCAGCAGTTCCCAGCACACACTGTGGAGACTGATCCCAGCAGTTCCCAGCACACACTGTGGAGGCTGATCCCAGCAGCTCCCAGCACACACTGTGGGGACTGATGCCAGCAGTTCCCAGCACTCACTGTGGAGACTGATCCCAGCAGTTCCCAGCACACACTGTGGAGACTGATCCCAGCAGTTCCCAGCACATGCTGTGGAGACTGATCCCAGCAGTTCCCAGCACACACTGTGGGGACTGATCCCAGTAGTTCCCAGCACACACCGTGGGGACTGATCCCAGCAGCTCCCAGCACACACTGTGGGGACTGATCCCAGCACACACTGTGGGGACTGATCTCAGCACACACTGTGGGGACTGATCCCAGCATTTCCCAGCACACACTGTGGAGACTGAACCCAGCAGCTCCCAGTACACACTGTGGAGACTGATTCCAGCACACGCTGTGGGGACTGATCCCAGCAGTTCCCAGCACACAGTGGAGACTGATCCCAGCAGCTCCCAGCACACACTGTGGAGACTGATCCCTGCACACGCTGTGGGGACTGATCCCAGCAGTTCCCAGCACACACTGTGGGGACTGATCCCAGCAGTTCCCAGCACACACCGTGGGGACTGATCCCAGCAGCTCCCAGCACACACTGTGGGGACTGATCCCAGCACACACTGTGGAGACTGATCCCAGCACACACTGTGGAGACTTATCCAAGCACACGCTGTGGGGACTGATCCCAGCAGTTTCCAGCACACACTGTGGGGACTGATCCCAGCAGTTCCCAGCACACACTGTGGAGACTGATCCCAGCAGTTCCCAGCACACACTGTGGAGGCTGATCCAGCAGCTCCCAGCACACACTGTGGGGACTGATGCCAGCAGTTCCCAGCACTCACTGTGGAGACTGATCCCAGCAGTTCCCAGCACACACTGTGGAGACTGATCCCAGCAGTTCCCAGCACATGCTGTGGAGACTGATCCCAGCAGTTCCCAGCACACACTGTGGGGACTGATCCCAGTAGTTCCCAGCACACACCGTGGGGACTGATCCCAGCAGCTCCCAGCACACACTGTGGGGACTGATCCCAGCACACACTGTGGGGACTGATCTCAGCACACACTGTGGGGACTGATCCCAGCATTTCCCAGCACACACTGTGGAGACTGAACCCAGCAGCTCCCAGTACACACTGTGGAGACTGATTCCAGCACACGCTGTGGGGACTGATCCCAGCAGTTCCCAGCACACAGTGGAGACTGATCCCAGCAGCTCCCAGCACACACTGTGGAGACTGATCCCTGCACACGCTGTGGGGACTGATCCCAGCAGTTCCGAGCACACACTGTGGGGACTGATCCCAGCAGTTCCCAGCACACACCGTGGGGACTGATCCCAGCAGCTCCCAGCACACACTGTGGGGACTGATCCCAGCACACACTGTGGAGACTGATCCCAGCACACACTGTGGAGACTGATCCCAGCAGCTCCAAGCACACACTGTGGAGACTTATCCCAGCACACGCTGTGGGGACTGATCCCAGCAGTTTCCAGCACACACTGTGGGGACTGATCCCAGCAGTTCCCAGCACACACTGTGGAGACTGATCCCAGCAGTTTCCAGCACACACTGTGGGGACTGATCCCAGCAGTTCCCAGCACAAACTGTGGAGACTGATCCCAGCAGTTCCCAGCACACACTGTGGAGGCTGATCCCAGCAGTTCCCAGCACACACTGTGGAGACTGATCCCAGCAGTTCCCTGCACACACTGTGGGGACTGATCCCACCAGTTCCCAGCACACACTGTGGAGACTGATCCCAGCAGCTCCCAGCTCACACTGTGGAGACAGATCCCAGCACACACTGTGGAGACTGATCCCAGCAGTTCCCAGCACACACTGTGGGGACTGATCCCAGCAGTTCCCAGCAAACACTGTGGGGACTGATCCCAGCACACACTGTGGGGACTGATCCCAGCACACACTGTGGAGACTGATCCCAGCACACACTGTGGAGACTGATCCCAGCACACACTGTGGGGACTGATCCCAGCACACACTGTGGGGACTGATCCCAGCAGTTCCCAGCACACACTGTGGGGACTGATCCCAGCACACACTGTGGAGACTGATCCCAGCACACACTGTGGGGACTGATCCCAGCACACACTGTGGAGACTAATCCCAGCTCACACTGTGGGAACTGATCCCAGCACACACTGTGGGGACTGATCCCAGCACACACTGTGGGACTGATCCCAGCACACACTGTAGAGACTGATCCCAGCACACACTGTGGAGACTGATCCCAGCAGTTCCCAGCACACACTGTGGGGACTGATCCCAGCACACTGTGGGGACTGATCCAGCACACACTGTGGGGACTGATCCCAGCACACATTGTGGAGACTAATCCCAGCACACACTGTGGGGACTGATCCCAGCACACACTGTGGAGACTAATCCCAGCACACACTGTGGGGACTGATCCCAGCACACACTGTGGGGACTGATCCCAGCACACACTGTGGAGACTAATCCCAGCTCACACTGTGGGGACTGATCCCAGCACATACTGTGGAGACTGATCAAAGCAGTTCCCAGCACACACTGTGGAGACTGATCCCAGCAGTTCCCAGCACACACTGTGGAGACTGATCCCAGCAGTTCCCAGCACACACTGTGGGACTGATCCCAGCAGTTACCAGCACACACTGTGGAGACTGATCCCAGCAGTTCCCAGCACACACTGTGGGGACTGATCCCAGCAGTTCCCAGCACACACTGTGGAGACTGATCCCAGCAGTTCCCAGCACACACTGTGGGGACTGATCCCAGAAGTTCCAGCACACACTGTGGAGACTGATCCCAGCAGTTACCAGCACACACTGTGGAGACTGATCCCAGCAGTTCCCAGCACACACTGTGGGGACTGATCCCAGCAGTTCCCAGCACACACTGTGGGGACTGATCCCAGCAGTTCCCTGCACACACTGTGGAGACTGATCCCAGCAGCTCCCAGCACACACTGTGGGGACTGATCCCAGCAGTTCCCAGCACTCACTGTGGAGACTGATCCCAGCAGTTCCCAGCACACACTGTGGAGACTGATCCCAGCAGTTCCCAGCACACGCTGTGGAGACTGATCCCAGCAGTTCCCAGCACACACTGTGGGGACTGATCCCAGCACACACTGTGGGGACTGATCTTAGCACACACTGTGGGGACTGATCCCAGCATTTCCCAGCACACACTGTGGAGACTGATCCCAGCAGCTCCCAGCACACACTGTGGAGACTGATTCCAGCACACGCTGTGGGGACTGATCCCAGCAGTTCCCAGCACACAGTGGAGACTGATCCCAGCAGCTCCCAGCAACACTGTGGAGACTGATCCCTGCACACGCTGTGGGGACTGATCCCAGCAGTTCCCAGCACACACTGTGGGGACTGATCCCAGCAGTTCCCAGCACACACCGTGGGGACTGATCCCAGCAGCTCCCAGCACACACTGTGGGGACTGATCCCAGCACACACTGTGGAGACTGATCCCAGCACACACTGTGGAGACTGATCCCAGCAGCTCCCAGCACACACTGTGGAGACTTATCCCAGCACACGCTGTGGGGACTGATCCCAGCAGTTTCCAGCACACACTGTGGGGACTGATCCCAGCAGTTCCCAGCACACACTGTGGAGACTGATCCCAGCAGTTCCCAGCACACACTGTGGAGGCTGATCCCAGCAGCTCCCAGCACACACTGTGGGGACTGATCCCAGCAGTTCCCAGCACTCACTGTGGAGACTGATCCCAGCAGTTCCCAGCACACACTGTGGAGACTGATCCCAGCAGTTCCCAGCACACGCTGTGGAGACTGATCCCAGCAGTTCCCAGCACACACTGTGGGGACTGATCCCAGTAGTTCCCAGCACACACCGTGGGGACTGATCCCAGCAGCTCCCAGCACACACTGTGGGGACTGATCCCACACACACTGTGGGGACTGATCTCAGCACACACTGTGGGGACTGATCCCAGCATTTCCCAGCACACACTGTGGGGACTGATCCCAGCACACACTGTGGGGACTGATCCCAGCACACACTGTGGAGACTGATCCCAGCTCACACTGTGGGGACTGATCCCAGCACATGTGTGGAGACTGATCAAAGCAGTTCCCAGCACACACTGTGGAGACTGATCCCAGCAGTTCCCAGCACACACTGTGGAGACTGATCCCAGCAGTTCCCAGCACACACTGTGGGGACTGATCCCAGCAGTTACCAGCACACACTGTGGAGACTGATCCCAGCAGTTCCCAGCACACACTGTGGGGACTGATCCAGCAGTTACCAGCACACACTGTGGAGACTGATCCCAGCAGTTCCCAGCACACACTGTGGGGACTGATTCCAGAGTTCCCAGCACACACTGTGGAGACTGATCCCAGCAGTTACCAGCACACACTGTGGAGACTGATCCCAGCAGTTCCCAGCACACACTGTGGGGACTGATCCCAGCAGTTCCCAGCACACACTGTGGGGACTGATCCCAGCAGTTCCCAGCACACACTGTGGAGACTGATCCAGCAGCTCCCAGCACACACTGTGGGGACTGATCCCAGCAGTTCCCAGCACTCACTGTGGAGACTGATCCCAGCAGTTCCCAGCACACACTGTGGAGACTGATCCCAGCAGTTCCCAGCACACGCTGTGGAGACTGATCCCAGCAGTTCCCAGCACACACTGTGCGGACAGATCCCAGTAGTTCCCAGCACACACCGTGGGGACTGATCCCAGCAGCTCCCAGCACACACTGTGGGGACTGATCCCAGCACACACTGTGGGGACTGATCCAGCACACACTGTGGGACTGATCCCAGCATTTCCCAGCACACACTGTGGAGACTGATCCCAGCAGCTCCCAGCACACACTGTGGAGACTGATTCCAGCACACGCTGTGGGGACTGATCCCCAGTTCACCGCACACAGTGGAGACTGATCCCAGCAGTTCCCAGCACACACTGTGGAGACTGATCCCTGCACACGCTGTGGGGACTGATCCCAGCAGTTCCCAGCACACACTGTGGGGACTGATCCCAGCAGTTCCCAGCACACACGTGGGGACTGATCCCAGCAGCTCCCAGCACACACTGTGGGGACTGATCCCAGCACACACTGTGGAGACTGATCCCAGCACACACTGTGGAGACTGATCCCAGCAGCTCCCAGCACACACTGTGGAGACTATCCCAGCACACGCTGTGGGGACTGATCCCAGCAGTTTCCAACACACACTGTGGGGACTGATCCCAGCAGTTCCCAGCACACACTGTGGAGACTGATCCCAGCAGTTTCCAGCACACACTGTGGGGACTGATCCCAGCAGTTCCCAGCACACACTGTGGAGACTGATCCCAGCAGTTCCCAGCACACACTGTGGAGACTGATCCCAGCAGTTCCCTGCACACACTGTGGGGACTGATCCCACCAGTTCCCAGCACACACTGTGGAGACTGATCCCAGCAGTACCCAGCACACACTGTGGAGACTGATCCCAGCAGCTCCACCACACACTGTGGGGACTGATCCCAGCAGTTCCCAGCACTCACTGTGGAGACTGATCCCAGCAGTTCCCAGCACACACTGTGGAGACTGATCCCAGCAGTTCCCAGCACACGCTGTGGGGACTGATCCCAGCAGTTCCCAGCACACATTGTGGGGACTGATCCCAGCAGTTCCCAGCACACACCGTGGGGACTGATCCCAGCAGCTCCCAGCACACACCGTGGGGTCTGATCCCAGCAGCTCCCAGCACACACTGTGGGGACTGATCCCAGCACACACTGTGGGGACTGATCCCAGCACACACTGTGGGGACTGATCCCAGCACACACTGTGGGGACTGATCCCAGCACACACTGTGGGGATGATCCCAGCACACACTGTGGGGACTGATCCCAGCACACACTGTGGGGACTGATCCCAGCACACACTGTGGGGACTGATCCCAGCACACACTGTGGGGACTGATCCCAGCACACACTGTGGGGACTGATCCAGCAGTTCCCAGCACACACTGTGGAGACTGATCCCAGCAGCTCCCAGCACACACTGTGGAGATTGATCCCAGCACACGCTGTGGGGACTGATCCCAACAGTTCCCAGCACACACTGTGGAGACTGTTCCCAGCAGTTCCCAGCACACACTGTGAAGACTGATCCCAGCACTCGCTGTGGGGACTGATCCCAGCAGTTCCCAGCACACATTGTGGGGACTGATCCCAGCACACACCGTGGGGACTGATCCCAGCAGCTCCCAGCACACACGTGGAGGACTGATCCCAGCAGTTCCTGCACCACTGCGGGGACTGATCCCACCAGT
>WNGS01137267.1:0-10611 GCA_020271785.1 Procambarus virginalis
GGTGGTGTCTGTATATAGCTGAGATAGTCTTGGTAGTAAGGTTGATGTAAAGTCATTCCTGGTTACTGACTTTAATACTTATAAACGATTACATGACTATGGCTCCCAAGCTTGGCAGGCGTCCTGTGCGCTCTGTTTACCTCCTCTAGTGGCGTCCAGCCGCCGCACATAGAAAACGGATGGTACCATTTTCTGTGAACATGACATCCCTCCTTTTCTTTAAAAAGAATGAATACAGGATGTCTACCATGCTTGTAGCACAAAGCAAAGTTATTGACACAAAGTAAGTTATTAACATATCAAGAGATATTGCATACATTTAACATTAATTAACACACAAAGAATTTAAACAATCTTTACCACAAAGGATTTCAATGTTAAAATACATATGCAATGTTAAACAAACATGAAAGAAACTGTAATACAAAGTTACAAAATATTGAATGAGAGATCTGCATTATTCAAACAATATAAATTTAGTTCAGCATAACAAGTAAATACTTTGCATTACATAGGAACACAATTAATCATCATATCGTGTAGGGCGTTTAACATGACGTTTTGGACGAGAGTCCTTAATACAAGAACATCCCTCGATGAATTGTTTATCGAGTTATAACTCATTTTTTCTTTTTCTTTTGCACGACTTTGCACTTCATCATTTTCTACACTAGTTGGAATCACTTTGAAATAAGCCATATTACGTGTTATACTATGATCTCTATTACTCGCTGTTACCATAGTTCCTTTTACACTAATCACTTTATATGGTTTTGTATCATACGGCATATCTAACTTTCCCTCTTTTTTCTTTTTAACGAGAACAGTATCTCCAACCTTTATGAATTGTTCCTTTGCACGTTGATCATGAGCAATTTTCATTTTGCCCTTGGCTAGTGCATCCTTCTGAGCGAGACGTTTATCCGTTACTTGGCTGGCATGACAGGTAGTGCGATTCTCATAGGACGTCCAAATAAAAGTTCGCCAGGCGACTTGCCCAGTGTTCCATGCGGTGTTGCACGGTAGTTCCTGAGAAAAGCATACATAGCTTGTTTCCAGGATCGTCCTTCGGCATGAGCACAGCGTACAGCTTTCATGAGAGGTTGCATGAATCTCTCTACTTCTCCATTTGCTTGAGGATGTAGTGGCATCACACGGCGGTGTTTGAATCCAATATGCTCAGCAAAGTTGACAAAGTCTTGTCCATTAAATGGCGGTCCATTGTCCGTCTTGACAACTTCAGGAATGCCAAAGTTTGAAAAGATCTTGTCGAGTTTCGGGATGACAGCCTTTGCAGATGTGGAAGTGATGATTTCTACTTCTGGATAACGTGAGTGATCATCAATGACTACCATCAAGTACTCTCCAGTTGGTAGCGGTCCACAGAAATCCATCGATACTTCCATCCATGGTGCAGCAGGTAGTGGTGAAGGTTGTAGAGGTGTTGGTCTTGAAGTATCCACTGCAGCTTGGCAAGGGACACAGGCATCATGCATGTCCTTAGCTTGACGATCAATGCCAGGAAACCACACCTTTTCTCGTAGCAGCTGTTTGGTCCTTACAAGACCTTGGTGTCCTTGATGTGCAAGCTTCAGAGCACGTTGCTGGAGAACAGCTGGAATGACGATACGAGTACCTCGCAGCACGGTGTCGCGTTGTTGCGTAACACTTAATTCTGTCTGGATGCGTTCAAGTGCTTTGAATGCATCTTGGTCAACTCCTGAGGGTGGGATGCGTGGAAACTTTTTCTTAGTCAATGCATCCACTGTTGCTTGCAGAGTTGGGTCCTCTAGGGTTGCAGTACGGATTTCATCAAGAGTGAGAGCCTTAGGGACTGCATCACAGGTTACAGAGTGTACATATTCCTCGGCAACTTGCTGATGCTTGGTGATGGTGAAACTGTTGGCAGGATGTCGACTGATGTAATCAGCGGGATTGCCTGCACCTGGCTTGTATTTCACCGTAAAGTTGTATGGTTGCAGACGAAGAGCCCATCTCTCAATGCGAGCTGGTGGTTTGGACTTTGGATTATTGAAGATGGTCTCCAACGGTTTGTGGTCAGTGACTATCGTGGTAAAGGGTGCACCAAGCAGATACACATTGAAGTGTTCACAGCCCCATACAAGAGCAAGAGCTTCCTTCTCTGTCTGACTGTATCGTTGCTCAACATCTGTGAGAGAACGGCTGGCGTAGGCAATTACTACTCTTGAATCTGGTTGACCAGGTTTGTGTTGGGCTAACACAGCACCTAAACCAACAGGACTAGCATCCACCGTTAACTCAGTGTCCATTGATGGATCAAAGTATGCAGCAGTCGCATTTTCTACTAGTGCATCTTTCACAGCATCAAATGCATTTTGCTCGACATCGCTCCAGTACCATGATGCATTTTTCTTCAGGAGCTCACGTAGAGGCTTCGTAATGGTAGCAAAATCTGGAATGAAGCGAGAACAGTAGTTTGCCATTCCCAGAAAACTATGTACTTCAGTGGATGTTGAAGGAGGTGCAGCATTCTTGATATCTGCAACTTTCTTAGGATCTGGAGACAGACCTTTGTCACTAAGTACATGTCCAAAGAATTCAATTTTATGTTGATTGAACTCACACTTTGCTCGGCTTAGCGTCAAATTCTTTTCTCGTAAGCGTTGCAATGTTGCACGAAGAGCTTTGTCGTGTTCAGCTTGGGTACGGCCATAAACAATGATGTCATCAGACATGTTGTCAGCATTAGGTATATCTTGCAATACCTGGCTGATGATGTGCTGGAATACTTCAGCAGCACTGTTAATACCAAAACTCAGGCGCTTGTACCTATACAGACCTCGATGTGTCGTAAACGTTGTGATGAATCGACTCTCATCATCAAGTTCAAGCTGATGATAGCCCTTGTTTAAATCTAACTTGCTGAATACAGTTGCACCATTCAAGCGGTAAATCATATCATCTACAGTGGGTGTAGGATGGCGTTCACGCATTATTGCCTTGTTGGGAACACGCATGTCTACACAAATGCGTATCTCATCTGGATTCTTCGGCTTTGGTGGAGTGACAATTGGGCTTACCCATGGTGTTGGGCCTGTTACCGGTTCAATGATATCTAGTTCTATCAGCCTATCCAGTTCGGCATCGACTTTCTTGCGAGTATGGAATGGTTGTCGGCGATGTGGTTGGGCAACTGGAATTACATCTGGGTTGATATGCAGATGTACCTTGCTATCAGTATAACAACCTATGGATTTAAACCGATCAGAAAATTCAGCAACAATAGCATCAACATTGTTTGCAGATTCCACTGCTACAGCATTAGAAAGCTGAAGTAGCCCCAATTTGGTTGAAGTCTTGTAACTGAGTAAAGACTCCTTTGCATTCCTAACAACATGGAATGTAGTAATGAGCATTGCATTCTTTGACTTAATCTCTGCAGTGAAAGTTCCAATCACTGGTAAGGCTACCTTTGAAGCATAGGCAGTGGCTTTGCCATTGTATTTTTCAAGCTTTGGGAACTGTTTTTTAAATTTTTCATAGTGGCACTCAGCAATGGTGTCAATGTTTGATCCAGTGTCAATGAGAATTTTGAGACAAATGCCAGCAATGTATACTATAGTCTCTGGGTTGTTTGGAAGATCATTCCATTTTGTGATTGATTGTACTCCATAAATATAATCACATTCACTGTCATCTGAGACTGGTTGTAATGAAATGTTGTCTTGTATATTATTAACATTCTTGATTTGAGGTGCAATATTGTGTTTGCCACCTCGACTCCTATGACTTGATCCTCGTACATTGCTTTTATTTATTGATTGTGGTTTCTTTAGTGCGGAACGACACATAGCACCAAAATGATTTAGTTTTCTACACTCATAGCACTTCTTACCTTGTGCAGGACAAACATTATCTTGGTGTGGGTAGTCTCCTCCACAATTGTAACATTTATTATTGACAACCTCTGATGTGAGTCGTTGTGACTGCTTGAGTCTTGTTCCATGACTCCAGTTGTGATGTGGTTCTCGGCTCAATTTAATGTTAGGTTTGGCATGATATCTTCTACGATCATGGTGTACTCCCTGAACCTTACATACTTCATGACTGTTAGTAACAGTGGCAGAACCGTTGTTGGCACTGCACTCCATGGCACGAGCATCACGTGCAGCATCTTCCATTCGACGAGCCATATCCAGTATCTTGGTAAGAGAACTTTCATCATCAACAAGTTCTAGAGCTCTTCGACGAAGACGTGTAGATGTGCATGTTTCAATTATTTGCTGTTTGATTTCTTTGTCAACATCAGCAAACTCACAGTGGGCTGCTAAACCCTGCAGACGTGTATGGTATTGATCAACAGTTTCATTAGAGAGTTGTTTTGCTCTCCTGAAATGCATAATTTCCATAGCAGTATTTTGCCTTGGTTTGAAATGCTCAGTTAATTTGGCCTTGGCAGTGTCATAATCTTTGGCACCACCAGTATCTTTCAGTGTATCAAAGATGTCACAAACTCTATCACCTGCATAATGAAGCAGAAAGGCACGCTTTCTTTCAGCACTTTTGATGTCAGAAACTATCAACAAATTTTCAAACCTTTTAAGCCATTTGACCCACCTCTGTGACAGGTTTGTCTGGTCACAGTCAGGATCAAATGCAGGAAACTGAGGTATATTTGCCATTTTTACTGAATAAATTTAAACTTATCACTTAAAATGTTCCTCAGAATATAACACTTACTGCACTGTATATGTTATTTAAGAATTCACTGTAATTACTTTAATTTTGCAAAGCACACAAGCATTTTAATGCAAAAGTTCACAACAGTGCACAACACAGCAGCAACTGACTTCTTACCTAGCCCTTGTGTACATGTGTTGTTCCTACTCACAGCAACACAGCAGTTGTTAGCAGTTGGTACAGCAGTTGGTACAGCAGTTGGTACAGCAGTTGGTACAGCAGTTGGTACAGCAGTTGGTTCACAGCAGTTGGCAGCAGTAGGCAGCAGTTGGTTCACAGCGTGAAGAATTTTGTAGCACGGAGCGTCGTTTCGTAACCAAAACATCGGGTTTTGTACACTGCATCAAAGCGTCGTTTCGTACACAGCGTCGGCAGATTCCTCTCTCACAGCAACAATCAGCACAGCTTGGGTAGCACACAGCATTGGCCAGCACACAGCAACGGCCAGCACACAGCAACGATCAGCACACAGCAACAGTCAGCACACAGCAACGGTCAGCACAAAGCATGGGGTATGGTGCTCACAGCTTCTCTTCCTCCTCTGGGCGCGTGAGGCAGCATGCTTCTTCCTTGTGTTTTGTTGAACAAAATACCTGCGTTCCCAGTTCATCCTCGTCGCCAGTGTGGTGTCTGTGTATAGCTGAGATAGTCTTGGTAGTAAGGTTGATGTAAAGTCATTCCTGGTTACTGACTTTAATACTTATAAACGATTACATGACTATGGCTCCCAAGCTTGGCAGGCGTCCTGTGCGCTCTTGTTTACCTCCTCTAGTGGCGTCCAGCCGCCGCACATAGAAAACGGATGGTACCATTTTCTGTGAACATGACAACACCCATATCGATTTCTACACTGGTTTCTACAGGCTGTCTTTGAAAGCATATCAACAGTGTCATGCCTCGAGATGCCAACATGTGATGGTATCCATAGGAATGTAATTTCAAATCTGTTTTCTTTAGCAGCTAAAACATTCATTCGAATATCACTGACTGTTTTATGGGTGTCACTGCTATGTGCGTTCAATGCCAGGAGTGCACTCTGCGATAGTGGACCCCCTACCGACCCTGTGGGCGGCAGTGGACCCTATATACTAATCCTGTGGGCGATACTGGACCCTAAACTCATCCTGTGGGTGGCAATGGACGCCATACACATCCAGTGGGTGTTATTGGACCCCATACCCATCCTGCGGGTGGATGTGACCCCCCCATACCCATCCTGTGGGTGGTATTGGACCCCTTACTTACCTAACAGGTGGTTGTGGACAATATACCCATCCTATAGTTGCTATAGTAGACACCATATTATCTTGTTTGCCGTAGTTTGCCCCATAGACATTCCAACATAACATCGTTTTCTGTTAGCGTTCCTACAAAACATTCTTTAAATATTTTAAAGCACATACTATGGTATATAATATTGATTGGTGAAGCACTGTTATTCTATGTAATAATTTATAGTGCTTATTATAATTTACTAAGAACAACTAATATTTCTCAAAACAAAACTACGAGCCTTCAATAGGATGTAGCTGATCTGTAATATTCTAAGAGCATGGACAATAGTAGGTAAATTTCACAACCCATATGGGTCCTGAAAACTACAATTTTCGTTATAATTGAACCAATCACGACTATTCTGCTATCTACGTTGATGAACGGGTACTGTGAGACGTAAATTGGTACGTGAGGAAGAGTTTGGGCCTTGGTAAAAAAGGTAACTGGGAATATATCACATTTGTACTAAATCACATTCAACATATAGACTTTATGCATTAAGTCATATTTTTTTTTTTTTGAGATATATACAAGAGTGTTACATTCTTGTACAGCCATAGTACGCGTAGCGTTTCGGGCAGGTCCCTGGAATACGATCCCGCCGCGAAGAATCGTTTTTTCATCCAAGTACACATTTACTGTTGCGTTAAACAGAGGCTACAGTAAGGAATTGCGCCAGTAAATCCTCCCCGGCCAGGATACGAACCCAGGACATAGCGCTCGGAACGCCAGGCGAGTGTCTTACCACTACCCACGGAGACTGTAAATATATGTGCTGTCTTGTGTGAGGACGGGTTGCAGATAATATTAAGTCTGATCATCTCACCGACTTCGGTATCCTTGTAGGTACAGACTACTACCATCGATTCATCGGTAGCCCTACTAAATATCAGGGCATAACCATGTTAAATTCTGCAGGAGGCAAATTACTCTCAGGCCCAGTATTAAGCCTGAGGAGACCTATGCCTGCAGATAAACAATACCAGTAGAAATCTAAATTTATCAGCTCATTATATTTCTCCAGTAGCATTATACTAAGGAGATTACAGCTGACAATAGCAACAGAGGTTGATGTTAATATCATCATTTAAAGCTGAAGATGAGTTCATGAGGCCTCAGTGGCAAATCAGTGAACAGTAGCCTAAACAGCTACAAGTCACTGTGACCAATCTCACTGAACCCACTGCAGTCTCAGAACCATACTTGACTTTAATGATGGACTATTCAATCCTCTGAATCAATTAACTAAATTAAACCTCTATTAATCCGACGACTGATTTTTATACATTTATTATTTAATAAAGATGAATTCCATGGGCCTCAGTGTTTATATATCAGTGACCAATTACCTGAACAAGCTTCAAGTTATATCTAAGGTCACTGATCTCACTGCAGTTCCTTAATCATACTTGTCAGTAGTACTTGATCACATTCAGTCTTCTGGGAAAATAATTTGTATTTAGACTATAATTTTAGCCATTCAGAGTTAACAGGGAAATGAAATCGCATTAGACTTCCAACCCCTGCACCTCTAGTACGGGACATCCACCCTGTACGAACAGACGCACAAATGTGTGATTACTAATTACTAACATCAAATTAATCTAATAATTCGAAGAGGAGTATCGGTGTTTGTCTTTTCTAAATAGGACTTCGACCCGTGAGCAGCCCCCGGGGAATTATGTTGTAAAACCCAACACCATTTACTAATATTACATGCAATATGCAGATAATATTGCTCCTGTTGTATTCACAAGTTAACTCATAGAAAATGTAGCTTGTAGTGGAATTTTCCATCAATTGAAAATGGGATATCATTGCCACATAGTACTATAAATTTACCAGCTATTCTGTTGGAAATTGTTTTTAAATACATTAGTCTTTGGACTTTTAATATCATAAAAACTTCTCATTTGAGTTAACTTAATTATCAGTATCAAAATAGAGTAAATGTGACCTTTCTATCACTTACTGACATCTGGACAAGTAAGCCAGGAGCTTTTGGCTTTACAGCTAGTGCCCTTTGACAGGAACAAGAAGAGGAAGCAAGAATTAATCTTGGTACATCAGTTACTTGGGTGTTGGAAGCTAGTCTCTCGTGGATAATTTGGTGTCTAGTTCCTAGTTATATCTGGTGTACTAAGTCTGCTGTACAATAAGATAAGGCACCTCCAATTTTATATACTAATATATGTAGTTTAATACTGAAGTTTGATTGTCTGCATATATATAAATTTAATATAAACCCCCCAAATGTGTAAGGATCGATTTGTGAGATAATTGCAGAAATACAGTCCACTTAACGTCATACAAATTGCTATCGAAATATATAAATTAATGTAAATATAAATTCTATATTAATTCATATAAATTAAATAAATATAAATCTCACAGGTCGGTTCCCACATTTAAAACGTAATTTAAAAAGTAATAAAATGTGGTTTTTATCACAATATGAAAACCAGAAAATGTTCGCTCGGTACCTCCATCAAAATGACTCTGGGGGTCCACTACCACCAACGGGATGGGTATGGGGTTCACAACCGCCCACAAGGTGGGTATTGGGTCCACAACCACCATCAGGATGGGTATGGGGTACATTATGGACCACGGGATGGGTTTGAGGGTCCCCTACCATCCTCAGGATGGGTATGGGATCAATTACTGCACACAGGGTGGGGGTATGAAGTGCAATACCATCTAGACGATTGGCTTGGGGTACACTGCCCTCCACAGGATAGGTATGGGGGTTTCATTACCTCAATCAGAATGGGTATAGGGGTCCACTTCTGCTTAAAGGATGGGTATATGGTCAACTACCGCCCAAAGAATGGGTATGGGAGTCCACTACCGCTTTAGGATGGGTGTGGGGTCCACTACCACCATAGGAAGGTATGGAATCCATTACTGCCCAGTGGATGGGTATGGGGTCTATTTTTGCCCACAGGATGAGTACGGGGGTTCACTACCGCCCCTGGGATGGGTTTGGGGACAATTATCATCCACAGGGTAGGTATGCTGCCCATGCCAATCCAAAGGATGGGATTATGGTGCTCTACCTCCCACAGAATGAGTATGGGGTACACTACCGCTCACAGGATGGGTATAGAGTCCACTACGATTCACAGGATGGGTACTGGGTCCACAGTCACCAACAGGATGGGTAAGGGGTCCACTACCGTCCACAGGATGAGTATGGGGACCACTATCAACCACAGGAAGTGTATGGGGGTGCACTACGACCGGTAGAATGGGTATGGGGTCCACTACTGCCTACGTGATGGGTATGGGCTTCACTACCGTTCACAAGATGGGTATTGGATCAACTACAGCTCACGGGTTTGGGTATGGGGTCAACTACAGCTCACGGGTTGGGGTATGGGGTAAACTACAGATCACGGGTTGGGGGGTATGGGGGTCAACAACAGATCACTGATGGGGGGGGGTATGGGGGTCAACTACAGCTCACGGGTTGGGGGGTATGGGGGTCAACAACAGCTCACTAATGGGGGGGGGATGGGGGTCAACTACAGCTCACGGGTCTTGGGTCAATTACAACTCAATGACTTCAGCTCCTGTAGTTCCACTACTTCCCACGTGATGGAATCCATATGAAATATACTCTGGCACTATTTTTTGTTGTGATTTTAGTTTCATTTAATGAATATATATAAATATGTCTTTAATTGATTATATAATATAATATACTATAAATACATGTAATATGAAATGCAGTAATTCTGTGAATAGCCTTCACTATCCACATACAATTTTACATGAAGTGCATAGTAACAGGGGAGAGAGGTGCATTCATCAGTTTAATCATAGAGCTATTGATGAGTTAGCTAAAACCTTTGCTCATAAATAGGGAATTGAATACCATCTTGGACTGCTTTTGAACAGCCCGAAGGCAGTAATATTCCGGGAACAACAAAATCTCGTTGACTTGAGTCAGTGGGAATTCACACCAGCTACTCCATCTATCATCATTTTATTATGCTGGAAGAACCACACATCTATGGGTCATCCAATAAGGTTAGCAGACCACTAGATGTTACCACCGCTAGGCTCAGGCTCGGTTACAAACTACCTCTGGGAGTTTGCAACATCTGCTGATACAGACTTGACTAAATGAAAACACTGCCAGCAGAACTATTCGCATACTTTGCTTCATTATATAATGGAATGTGAAAAAATCGCATAATTCGCAGAAAACACCATCAATCGTGTTCAAGAAATTTGAAAATACTTCATTGATAATGATGTACTGCCGCCAATCTTGGCGAAGTATCCAAAATTTGCTTAGTGTAGGTGCATCCTGCGTATGTCTGTAAAGCTGCCGCCTAGTTGGGTGAGTGTGGAGCAAGACTAGTAACTGTGAGACTCACCATAGATGTAAGGTGCCTTGTATGAAGACTGTTGTGAGCCTCATGTTGAATCACTTGTGATATAAAAAGATTATTAATATGAATATATATTTGTGTAAATGTATGGATATATATTTAAATGTGTAAGTAATATAACAATTGAGGAACTAGCTTAATGAGATAGTCATTCGCTTGTGTAAGGTTACCTGCCCCTCGCGCTTACCAAGGTTATCATACACACACACAC
>WNGS01137280.1:0-15571 GCA_020271785.1 Procambarus virginalis
TTCCAAAAGGCCTTCTGCATTTCATTATTATGGGCATTGCCTATCTTACCAGAAAAAATCGTGGAAGGAAAATAAAATATGAAAAGGGTGTAAATCTCTACATCTATATTGAGGAACGATGAAGGATGACCCTCTTGCACGGCACATTGAATCTTCAACTTCAAACAATGATTATTTACTCCCGTTTACCAATTGTATTTGATTAAACAATGATCTTTTGATTATATCTATTCATTTTAGAGATTACCATGGTATATTTATAGTCATTTGGTTTAATTGCAAATTCTGCTAAGGAACCATTACAGACGCTTTCCTGGGGTAGTACATCACAAATTGGTAGATTTTTGCTGATCAAAAACTGTCTTGGGAGCTGCCATTGGTCCAAAAATTTAGGCTTGTCATGTGCTCTGTCATCCCGGATAAGCGGGATGTGGATATGGGTTACCGAGGGTGGCAAGATTTCTGTTTTACGGCGAATTTTTAATGACAATAACATTAAAGAGAAAAATTCTTATTCATGTAATTCATAATTTATTATTATTAACATATTGTGTTCTTGGAGAATGGCCCTGTGGCGTATGTTATCATCCTGTGGCGTCTGTTATCATCCTGTTGCGTCTGTTATCATTCTGTGGCGTCTGTTATCATCTTGTGGCGTCTGTTATCATCCTTTGGCGTCTGTTATCATCCTGTTGCGTCTGTTATCATTCTGTGGCGTCTGTTATCATCTTGTGGCGTCTGTTATCATCCTTTGGCGTCTGTTATCATCCTGTTGCGTCTGTTATCATTCTGTGGCGTCTGTTATCATCTTGTGGCGTCTGTTATCATCCTGTTGCGTCTGTTATCATTCTGTGGCGTCTGTTATCATCTTGTGGCGTCTGTTATCATCCTTTGGCGTCTGTTATCATCCTGTAACGTCTTTATCTCCTCTTGCGTCTTTATCCATCCTGTTGCTCCCTAGTTATCATCCTGTGGCGTATGTTATCATCCTGTGGCGTCTATTATCATCCTGTGGCGTCTGTTATCATCCTATGGCGTCTGTTATCATCATGTGGCGTCTGTTATCATCCAGTGGCGTCTGTTATCATCCTATGGCGTCTGTTATCATCATGTGGCGTCTGTTATCATCCAGTGGCGTCTGTTATCATCCTATGGCGTCTGTTATCATCATGTGGCGTCTGTTATCATCCTGTTGCGTCTGTTATCATCCTGTGGCGTCTGTTATCATCATGTGGCGTCTGTTATCATCCAGTGGCGTCTGTTATCATCCTATGGCGTCTGTTATCATCATGTGGCGTCTGTTATCATCCAGTGGCGTCTGTTATCATCCTATGTAGCCTATCTCGCGCGCCTTTTATCAATCCTGCGGCGTCTGTGTTAACATGATGGTTACACAAGGGTTTAAGACAATGATGGGCACCAACAGTGTGTTTTTAACACAACAAAAGTAGTGTACACCAGCCCTACGAGTGTCCGTTTTGCTTGTTTTCCGACGGACACTCGTAGGCCCGGGTTTTTTTCGTTACATTTGGCTGCGGACCCTCGGAGGCCCAAGTATTTTCGTTTTCCCCCAGCTCGTCTCCAGGTCTTAGCATTTCGCTCAGGCCCCATGATATTTTCCATTGCCCCGGTGAAGTAGTAGTCGGACCGTTTTTCCTTGAGGACACGATCGGGCCCCATGTAATTTTCGTTGTCCCGGTGAGAGTAGTGGACCGTGTTTCCTGAGGGACACGATCTGGCCCCATGTATTTTCGTTCTCCCAGTGGAGTAGTGGACCGTTTATGCCGACCGGACACAGGATCTGTGCCCCACCATGTATTTTTACGTTGCCTCCTCTGCCCAGGGAAGTAGTGGACCGCTTTTTCCTGAGGGACACGATCTGGCACACAAATGGAAACCAGCCTGAATGGTCCCCAAGGACTATATGCAACTGAAACTCACCACCCCAGAAAGTGACTCGAACCCATACTGCCAGGAGCAACGCAACTGGTATGTACAGGGACGGCCTAAACCCCGCCTTTTGACCAATCACGACCGGAACATAAGGAAGTGGATAGCCGAAGCTATTGAAACCACTTCCCCGCCGGCCCTCGTTGGTAATCTTGGGCATAGCATTTTATCAAATCAAAACCTCATTTTTTGGGGGAAGCACGTGAGGAACACAAATGCGAAAAGCCTGAATGGTCCCCAGGGACTATATGCAACCGAAAACCTTCAAAAGCCAGACCAGAAGGGACTTTGTGAACCCATACTGCCAGGAGCATCTTTTGCATCCTGGCATACAGGGACATCGCATCACAGGTTTATTATCTATATATATATAGATCTAGATAGATATATAGATCTCTATATAATATAACTATTATTAAATATGACCGAAAAAGTAAGTTTCCTAATTCTAACACAAATTTTCTCAATATTCTTATGTTTCTTCTTTCACTGTCGATGGTAATTGCACAAATCAATTCTCCAAAATTCATTTTTATTTCTGGTCTGACGTGACACTGTGGAAAGCATTTCGTATAATAACTTATTACAATTTTCAAAGACTTTAGTTTCACACACACAAACTATAACCTGCAAACACTAAACAGATGACTACTGTGCTATAATTTAAACGGCTATCATTTTATATGCCTGCATTTCGGTGAGGTGATATGTTACAAAACAGTTTTGGATGAGGTGAAACATACTTTCAACATATACAGAACACGAAACAATGGGTGTAATATTGGGTAAGTTAAAGGGAAGAAATGGAAGTAACTGCAGAGGGCCTTATTGGGACCATATTTCCTGATGCTTCTTATATTGGTGCGGAGTCTTGAACGTGGTAGCTAATATCGTGTGCATATTGGCTGGTGTTGACTTCTTGATGTGTAGTGCCTCGCAGAATATAAGCCGCCTGCTAACGCTGTATCTATCGATGATTTCTGTTGTCTTTTGTTAAGACTTCTCTGGTGATGGTACGGTTTGTGGGAAGAAATTATATGTTCCTAATGGAGGCCTGTTGCTTATGCATCGTTAATCGCCTGGAAAGAGGAGATGTCTTGCCTATATACTGAGTTCTTTGGGGCTTCAAGTCCCCAAGTGGGCATTTTGAGGCTTAGACGACGTTGGTCTCTTTTAAAGCGTTGCGCTTTGTGTCTGGAGAGTTTCTCCATGGAGTAGGTTGCGGTTTTTTTTTTTTGGTTTATAGTAAAACCCTCGTCAATTGTATCTTCTGATTTTTTGTCTGTAGGGGTAAAGTTCCTATTAACAATGTCTTTCAAAACCCTTTCCTCCATTTTATGTACTCGTGGAAAAGAAGTTCTGTAAAATAGTCTAATAGGGGGTACAGGTGTTGTCTTAGTTGTCTCTTCAGAGGTTGCATGGCGTTTCACCTTCCTTCTTTTGATGTCTTCAACGTAACCACTGGAGAAGCCGTTGTTGACTAGGACCTGCCTTACCCTACAGAGTTCTTTGTCGACTTGCTTCCATCCTGAGCTGTGACTGAGAGCACGGTCAACATAAGCGTTAACGACACTCCTCTTGTACCTGTCTGGGCAGTCACTGTTGGCATTGAGGCACATTCCTCAATGCCAACACATCGGACCCTAAGTATTGGTGTTGCCCTGCGCCTTGCCGCCCCTATCTCCACCGAGCACCGGTGTATTTGCGGCCATGCATGGGCAGACCAATACGGCAGCCATGGTCTCATCTGTCGTAAGACACAAGGAAAGATTGCCCGACACGAAGCAGTCAATGACATCATCAAGAGAAGTTTGGCTACAGCTGGGTGTCCAGCACAAAGGGAACCCCAGTTGTGCAGACCTGATAATAGCCAAAAAGCCCAGATGGAGTCACCCTGCAGCCGTGGAGGGAAGGTAAGCAGGTCGTGTGGGACTACACGTGTGCATCTACATTGGCCGATACCTATCTATCTTACAGCACAGCTGAGGGAGGCGGGGCGGCCACCTTCAGGGAGATCCAGAAAACTAACAAGTACAGGGACCTAGAACGTTGTTACAGGTTCGTGCCAATAGGTTCTGAGACTCTGGGCGCCTGGGGTAAATGTGCCCTTAAGTTCCTGAAGGAGGTGGGCGAGGAACTCATTGGGAAGACTAGAGGTCCAAGAGCGGCCAGTTTCATGTTCCAGCGCCTGAGTGTCGCTGTTCAGACGGGAAATGCGTGCGGTATCTTGGGTACGCACCCGACCCCTGAAGAGCTGGACGAGGTCTTCGAACACTGATTGGTATATTGTTATATAAGTGTGTGTTTTCTGTAAACTATATATATGTATATATATATATATATATATATATATATATATATATATATATATATATATATATATATATATATATATATATATAAATATATATATTAGGGGTACCACCTCTGGTGCAATTGCAGGGACCCACATCCTCGAAGAAGAAAACAAAGAGCATTCAGAGAAGATCTTGTGGATTCTCACCGAATACTTAATTCTTTTCTTCTCCTACCACCCCTATTATTTTTTTGTATGTTTTGTTTTATTTTATTGCAATGCTACAGTTTACAGAGAACACACACACACACACACACACAAATATATAACAATTAAACAATCAGCGTTCGAAGACCTCGTCCAGCTCCTCGGAGGTTGGGTGCGTACCCAGGATACAGCACGCATTTCCCCTCTGCACTGCGACACTGAGGCGCTGGAACAGGAAACTGGCTGCTCGTGGGTCTCTAGTTTTCCCAATGAGTTCCTCACCAACCTCCTTTAAAAACTTGAGTGCACATTTACCCCAGGCGCCCAGAGTCTCTGAGCCTATCGGCACGAACCTGTAACAACGTTCTAGGTCTCTGTACTTGTGGATTTTCTGGGTCTCCCTGAAGGTGGCTGCCCCACCTCCCTCCGCTGAGCTGTAACGTAAATAGGTATCAGCCAATGTAGATGCACAGGTGTAATCCCATACGACCTGTTTACCTTCCCTCCATGGCTGCAGGGTGACTCCATCTGGGCGTTTTTGGCTGTTGTCAGGTCTGCACAACTGGGGTTCCCTCTGTGCTGGACACCCAGCTGTAGCCAAACTTCTCTTGATGATGTCATTGACTGCCTCGTGTCTAGCAATCTTTCCCTGTGTCTTACGACAGATGAGACCATGGCTGCCGTATTGGTCTGCCCGTGCCTGGCCGCAAATTCACCGGTGCTCGGTGGAGATAGGGGCGGCAAGGCGCAGAGCAACACCAATATATATATATATATATATATATATATATATATATATATATATATATATATATATATATATATATATATATTTATATATATATATATATATATATTTATATATATATATATATATATATATATATATATATATATATATATATGTAACTTTTTAGACACTCCACCCACCAGGGGACTCGAACACTGGCCAACAAGGTGGCAGTTGCATGCTGTATCCACTACACCATACTTCAAAGCCATAAGAGAGGTAGGAATTCTGGGGTATCTAACCAACCAGAACTCCAATCCTCTCTCAGGCAATGAGATAGTGTGAGACCTCTGGTGCTCTTTCAACGAGCCCTGTTATGTGGGAGAACTCAGTGCCAAATGTTTAATGCACAGACTAGCCTATAACCACTAGCTGAAGTTTATAACTTTTTAGACACTCCACCCACCAGGGGAATCGAACACTGGCCAACAAGGTGGCAGTTGCACGCTGTATCCACTACACCATACTTCAAAGCCATAAGAGAGGTAGGAATTCTGGGGTATTTAACCAACTAGAACTCCAATCCTCTCCCAGGCAATGAGATAGTGTGAGACCTCTGGTGCTCTTTCATCGAGCCCTGTTATGTGGGAAGTATGGTTTACTTATGGCTTAGATTGAAGGTTACAGCCTTCGTGGGGGCAAGTGTGCATGTATTCAACGCTTGACTGCTGTAGAGGGTTCTCCGTCGGCATCAGCCTGTTTTTGGTAAGGAGTTCGGAAGTCTTTTTGGTTTTGTTGAATATTATCAGGTTTATGTTTTGGTTAGGAGTAATGCTTTTTACTCCTTTACGGATTATTTCTTTCATTATTCTTTCCTCTTTTATTTGTTCACTGTGCATGGTTGATTTGTAATATAATTTTATTGGAGGTACTGTGGTTTCTGTTCTAGGTTCAGGATTATTCCAACGGTCCAGGTGTGTTCTTATAGCAGCGTTTATTTCCGCGTTGCTATATCCGTTGTTCACCAACACCTGAGTTACTGTTTCAATCTCTCTACTCACGTTGCTCCATTCAGAGCAGTGGGTAAGCGCTCGACGAATATAAGCATTGAGAACACTGGCTTTGTATCTTTGGGGGCACTCACTTCTACCGTTCAGGCATAATCCTATGTTGGTGGGCTTAGTATATACGTTGGTGCTTAAAGCGGTTCCTATTTTTGTTATTAGTACATCCAAGAATAGTAGACTGTTATTTTCACTATTTTCATGTGAAAATCGGAGTACAGACTCTCTATCTCTAGATGGCTTTTTAGATCAATTAGTTCATCTGAGTCTTTTACTGTTACGAATATGTCATCTACATAACAGCAATATACAGTTGGTTTTTGTCTGCTACTGAAGACTCTATCTTCGATGGTTCCCATATAAAAATTAGCAAATAAAACTCCTAAGGGGGAGCCCATTGCTACTCCGTCTATTTGTAGAAATATGTCTCCTTGTGGACTGTTGAAAGGGGTCTTCCTTTGTACATGCTTCGAGAAGACTCTTCAAGTGTTGCTCAGGTATGTCTAATTTGGGGGTGCTCTCCTCTCTGTATACTCTGTCCAGTATCATTCCTTTGGTTGTGTCGACTGGGACGTTGGTAAATAGGGGTTCGACGTCCAGGGAAGCAATAATTCCATTGGGCTGAGTAGATTTGATTAATTCTAAGAAATCTGCTGATGATTGTAGACTATACTTACTTGGAGTGTATGGAGTTAGGAGTTCATTGAGTCGTTTTGCCAGGTGATAGGTTGGAGTTGGTATTTGGCTGATTAAAGGGCGTAGTGGGTTACCTGGTTTGTGTGTCTTAACATTGCCATAGGCATATCCTAAGCCATAGTCGCCTTGAAGTATATTGAAATGCACACTACATTTCTTTGCATTGATTGCTGTAATTATTTTGTTTACTTTCCGCTTAAGGTCGTCCACAGGGTTCCTCGTGATTCATTGAAATTTGGTGTCATCACTAAGAATGTCACTAATTTTTTTCATGCATTCTTGGGTAGGAATCAAAACAAATGCTGCTGTCTTGTCGGCTTTTCTTATTGTTATGTCTTTCAAAAATCTGAACACTCCTTAATCTTAACAACACTCCTCTTGTAGGAGTGTTGTTAACGCTTATGTCGACCATGGTCTCAGCCACAGCTCAGGATGGAAGCAAGTCGATGAAGAACTCTGTAGGGTAAGGCAGGTCCTAGTAAACAACGGCTTCTCCAATGGTTTCGTTGAAGACATCATAAGAAGGAAGGTGAAACGCCATGCAACCTCTGAAGAGACAACTAACACAACACCTGTACCCCCTATTAGACTATTTTACAGGAACTTCTTTTCCACAGCTCATAAAATGGAGGAAAGGGTCCTGAAAGATATTGTTAATAGAAACGTTATCCCTACAGACAAAAATCAGAAGATATGTTGACCAGACCACACACTAGAAGTTGAAGGGACGACGACGTTTCGGTCCGTCCTGGACCATTCTCAAGTCGCTTGTGATGAGGATGTAGAGAACGGGAAATAAATAGGCAAGAGAGAAGTGAGGAGGAAAACAAGGAGTAGAGAATAGTAGTTATAATGAGAACTGCAGAAGGCCTATTGGCCCATACGAGGCAGCTCCCATTATAACCACCGAAGGAAAGGTAATAGGAATAAGCAGAGGATAGCAAGGGAGCGTAGGAGAAGACAATGAACAGAAAAAGGGGAGAAGAGAGAAAGAAAGGAAAGAGAAAGAAAGATAAATGGAAGGGGTAAGCTTATGTTAAGTCATAAGCTTATGTTAAGTTATGGTAGAATGCTATGCCTAAGATAACCATCCGAGTGCCGGCGGTGAGGTGGTTCAAATAGCTTCGGCTATCACCTCATTATGTCCGGTCGTGATGGTCAAGTGGTTTAAGGCGTCTTGTACATACCAGTTGCGTTGCTCCTGGGAGTATGGGTTCGAGTCACTTCTGGGGTGTGAGTTTTCATTCATATATATATATATATATATATATATATATATATATATATATATATATATATATATAATATAAATATATATACATATACATATAAAATGAGTTTTGGAGAACTCCTATTTCAGCGAAGCCCTGATGCTAAGAAATAGTTAGAGGGATAGAAGCCCTAAATCAGAAGATAGTAAATACAGAATATGCGGTCATATTCAATGAGACATGTGTAAAAGAAAACCTGCTGCCAGTATACACCACCATATATATATATATTATATATATATATTATATATATTATATATATAAATATATATATATATATATATATATATATATATATATATATATATATAATGATTGTACAGGTAGATTTCTGCGAGTGAGGGGTTCCACACTTTAGGTTTGAAATGACAATATAAAGTGAAAGATATGGTAATATGTGTAAAGCAAATCCAATGTAAAGTCTGTGTGCTGTAGGGGTCATCAGAGAACACCTGTTTCCATCTTCGACCTCTTGCCAATAAATATTTGAAACTGGGTGAACTTTGCAAATTTCTGTTGGAGTTACTGGATAACCTGTCTGCGAAATCAATGTGCCAATGCAGACTATGAAGACGACCAGCCTCATAGATCATAGATCAACACACGATTTGATAATGGTACAGGACGGATGGAATGTATCTCCCTCTTCTGGTGTGTGATTTGGTCATCACATTGACAGTCACGTTATTGGGACTCATCGTCTACACATTGATCAGACACTCACCAGGAAAAGTCGGCCAAATGCTAAGATAGGAAACGATACATCGAAATCGTGCAGGAAACCCACAGATACTCACTATAACAGTATCAAGACGCACTGCAAATCAAACATGTTCTTTCATTTCAAGCATGTTTAAACATAAGTTACAATATGTCACCATTGATTAAAATTCCAGTTGTTGATATAACCCGGTATAAGAGATGACCTGGACTTACCAAGATGAAGGTCAAAGTAATGGGGAGAAAAGACCATCTTGAAAGCTGAGGTTTAATGACTCAAGCTTGGAAGACACCTACAACCTCTCTAAAGATTCGGGAGCTAGTACCTCAGATGTTGCAGGTGAATTATTTATACTATATTACTGAGGTGTCTTCCATATCACATTGATAACAGCAGTTGTTTTTTCCACAATTTTCAGGAGTATTTTCCCAGCTGTAATCTGTAATATTTATTTATTTATTTATTTAAATACAAGAAGGAACATTGGTTTGTTGAAATACATAGCATAGTAGTTACAATTTTGTAAAGCCAAGGTAATAGGTTGGAGTTGGTATTTGGCTGATTAAAGGGCGTAGTGGGTTACCTGGTTTTGTGTCTTAACATTGCCATAGGCATATCCAAGCCATAGTCGCCTTGAAGTATATTGAAATGCACACTACATTTCTTTGCATTGATTGCTGTATTATTTTGTTTACTTTCCGCTTAAGGTCCTCCACAGGGTTCCTCGTGATTCATTGAAATTTTTGTCATCACTAGAATGTCCTAATTTTTTCATGGCATTCTTGGGTAGGAATCAAAACAAATGCTGCTGTCTTGTCGGCTTTTCTTATTGTTATGTCTTTCAAAAATCTGAACACTCCTTAATCTTAACAACACTCCTCTTGTGGAGTGTTGTTACGCTTATGTCGACCATGGGTCTCAGCCACAGCTCAGGATGGAAGCAAGTCGATGAAGAACTCTGTAGGGTAAGGCAGGTCCTAGTAAACAACGGCTTCTCCAATGGTTTCGTGAAGACATCTAAGAAGGAAGTGAAAACGCCATGCAACCTCTGAAGAGACAACTAACACAACACCTGTACCCCCTATTAGACTATTTTACAGGAACTTTTTTCCACAGCTCATAAAATGGAGGAAAGGGTCCTGAAAGATATTGTTAATAGAAACGTTATCCCTACAGACAAAAAATCAGAAGATATGTTGACCAGACCACAACACTAGAAGTTGAAGGGACGACGACGTTTCGGTCCGTCCTGGACCATTCTCAAGTCGCTTGTGATGAGGATGTAGGAACGGGAAATAAATAGGCAAGAGAGAATGAGGGAGGAAAACAAGGAGTAGAGAATAGTAGTTATAATGAGAACTGCAGAAGGCCTATTGGCCCATACGAGGCAGCTCCCATTATAACCACCGAAGGAAAGGTAATAGGAATAAGCAGAGGATAGCAAGGGAGCGTAGGAGAAGACAATGAACAGAAAAAGGGGGAGAGAGAGAAAGAAAGGAAAGAGAAGAAAGATAAATGGAAGGGGTAAGCTTATGTTAAGTCATAAGCTTATGTTAAGTTATGGTAAAATGCTATGCCCAAGATAACCATCCGAGTGCCGGCGGTGAGGTGGTTCAAATAGCTTCGGCTATCACCCTCATATGTCCGGTCGTGATGGTCAAGTGGTTTAAGGCGTCTTGTACATACCAGTTGCGTTGCTCCTGGGAGTATGGGTTCGAGTCACTTCTGGGTGTGAGTTTTCATTCATATATATTATATATATATATATAATATATATATATGATATATATATATATATATATATATATATATATAATATATACATATACATATAAAAATGAGTTTTGGAGAACTCCTCATTTCAGCGAAGCCCTGATGCTAAGGAAAATAGTTAGAGGATAGAATGCCCTAAATCATAAGATAGTAAGTACAGAATATGCGGTCATATTCAATGAGACATTGAAAAAGAAAATCCTGCTGCCAGTATACACCAATATATATATATATAGATATATATATATATATATATATATAGATATATATCTATATATATATATATATATATATATATATATATATATATATATGATATGTACAGGTAGATATTTCTGCGAGTGAGGGGTTCCACACTTTAGGTTTGAAATGACAATATAAAGTGAAAGATATGGTAATATGTGTAAAGCAAATCCAATGTAAAGTCTGTGTGCTGTAGGGGTCATCAGAGAACACCTGTTTCCATCTTCGACCTCTTGCCAATAAATATTTGAAACTGGTGAACTTTGCAAATTTCTGTTGGAGTTACTGGATAAACCTGTCTGCGAAATCAATGTGCCAATGCAGACTATGAAGACGACCAGCCTCATAGATCATAGATCAACACACGATTTGATAATGGTACAGGACGGATGGAAATGTATCTCCCCTCTTTGTGTGTGATTTGGTCATCACATTGACAGTCACGTTATTGGGACTCATCGTCTACACATTGATCAGACACTCACCAGGAAAAGTCGGCCAAATGCTAAGATAGGAAACGATACATCGAAATCGTGCAGGAAACCCACAGATACTCACTATAACAGTATCAAGACGCACTGCAAATCAAACATGTTTCTTTCATTTCAAGCATGTTTAAACATAAGTTACAATATGTCACCATTGATTAAAATTCCAGTTGTTGATATAACCCGGTATAAGAGATGACCTGGACTTACCAATATGAAGGTCAAAGTAATGGGGAGAGAAGAGACCATCTTGAAAGCTGAGGTTTAATGACTCAAGCTTGGAAGACACCTACAACCTCTCTAAAGATTCGGGAGCTAGTACCTCAGATGTTGCAGGTGAATTATTTATACTATATATACTGAGGGTGTCTTCCATATCACATGATAACAGCAGTTGTTTTTCAACAATTTTCAGGAGTATTTTTCCCAGCTGTAATCTGTAATATTTATTTATTATTTATTAAATACAAGAAGGAACATTGGGTTTGTGAGAATACATAGCATAGTAGTTACAATTTTGTAAAGCCAAATAGTACTAGAGTAAATATTTTTTATATAAATATATATACTGTATAGTTGCTCCCTATATAATATCTACATATATATAGCTATAATATATATATAGTATATATATATATATAGTATATAATATATATATATAATATATAAATATATATATATACATATATACATATATATATACATATATATATATACAGATATATATATATATAGTATATAATAGTAGATATAATATCGTGTATATAGTATCAATATATATTATTATATATAAATCATCGCCCCTCATTAGTAGATATGCTATCATTCATCTATCATCATTTACTCTCATAGTCTCCATCATATTTATATATCGAGTCTCAAGTCTCATCATCATCATTATCCGATCTATCTACTTCGGATAATATATACTCTCATATCTATCATCTCACTATCTATCTGCATCCCATGTCCAGCTCCGGTGGTCTGCTTGGTCCACTTTTTAATCCTCCACGTGTGTTATTTTCGTGATATACACACACACACCTACACACACACACACACACACACACACACACCCACACACACCCACACACATCGACAACATGATATATCTACGTTATATCTATAGTATTATATTATATATAATATATAAGAAAAATACTAAGGACAGGGAGTACCACCTCTGGCTGGAAGAAGGGGGAGCCCATAGCCTCGGAGGAAACCACGCATAACGCATTAGTGGGAATGTTTAGATCCCCTCCAATACAGTTTCTGTGTGCCTTTCTCCTACCACCCCCTTATATATATATACGACATATGTCGTTCAGGTACGACATATATATATATATAGTATATATATATATATATATATATATATATATATAGATATATATATATATATATATTGACAATGTCAGACCACGGAGGAAAAATGAAACAGGAATGTTCCTTAAGTACTTTCGTATATTAATACATCTTCAGAAGGAGTGATTTTACAGATCGAGTACTGGACATAAATAGACAGGAGAGAAGGTAAAGTGACAGGTGAGGTACAATACGTGGACACTGCGGACGGCCTATTGGCCCATCTGATGCAGCCCATTGGCCCCATCTGATGCAGCAACCACACACAGGCAGCCACAACTAGGTAATTATAGCATAAAATAGTAAATATATACAATGAATTAGTGAGAACTAAATGTGTTCCAATGATCCTATTTAAATCGACCCTTTAATTGATATATTAAAATTCCTGTTTTCATTTTTCCTTCCATTGTTTCCCAATGTGACAATGGTCTGACATTGTCACATTTTTAATCACGTGTTTATTTCGTGATATACACACACACACACACCACACACACACACACCATATATATAATATATGATGTTCTCATTAAATATGACCGCATATTCTGTATTTACTAACTTCTGATTAGGGCTTCTAGCCCTCTAACTATTTTCTTAACGATCAGGGCTTAATTTTTCTAGGGTAAATAGTTCCGTGAATTGGGTGTTCATGGTAGGTTGTTCTATTCTTATGTGTAAAGAATATATATATAATAGTAGATATATAGATATATATATATATAATATATATATATATATATAATATAGTATGTATATATATATATATAGGCGGGGAAGTGGTTCATATAGGCCTCGGCTATCACGTTCCTTATGTCCGGGTCGTGATGGTCAAGGTGGTTTAAGAGTCCTGTGTACAATACCAGTGTGCGTTGCTCCTGGGAGTATGGGTCGAGGTCACTTCTGGGGGTGGAGGTTTTTCAGTTATATTGAGATATAGAATCTATATATATTATAGAAATATATATAATAGTATATATATATATATATATATATTATATATGATATATAGTATAATATATATAATATTACTGAAAACTCACACCCCAGAAGTGACTCGAACCCATACTCCCAGGAGCAACGCACTGGTATGTAGCAGGGATGCCTTAAACCACTTGAGCCTCATCACGACCGTGACATAAGGAAGTGATAGCCAGGCTATATTAACCACTTCCCGCAGCTATATATATATATTATATATAATATATAGCTATATATATATAATATATATAGTATATATATATGTATATTAGTCTTACACATAAGAATAGAACACCTACCATGAACACCCAATCACGGAACTATTTACCCTAGAAAATTAAGCCCTGATGCTAAGAAAATAGTTAGAGGGATAGAAGCCCTAAATCAGAAGTTAGTAATACAGAATATGCGGTCATATTTAATGAGACATATATTATATATTATATGTGTGTGGTGTGTGTGTTGTGTGTGTGTGTGTGTATATCACGAAAAAATAAACACGTGTTTAAAAAAGTGACAGTGTCAGACCATTGTCACTATGGGTGAAGACAATGGAAGGAAAAATGAAACAGGATTTTTAATATATCAATTAAAGGGCGATTTAAATAGGATCATTGGAACATATTTGTCTCACTAATTCATTGGATATATTTACTATTTTATGCATTAATTACCCAGTTGTTGGCCTTGTGTGTGCGTGTTGCATCAGATAGGCCAATGGGCTGCATCTATGGGCCAATAGCCGTCCGCAGTGTCCACCGTATTGTACCTCACCTCCTTTACCCTTCTCTCCTGTCTATTTATGTCCAGTTCTCGTTCTGTAAAATCACTCCTTCTGAAGATGTATTATATATCGAAAGTACTTAAGGAAATTCCTGTTCATTATTTCCTCCGTGGTCTGACACTTGTCATATATATATAGTATATATAGATCTATATATATAAGTATATATATTATACTACATATATATATATATATTATATATGTCGTACATGAACGACATAGGTGTATATATATATAGAGGGGGTTGGTCTAGGAGAAAAGCACACAGAAACTGTATTGGAGGGGATCTAAACATTCCCACTAATGCGTTATGCGTGGTTTTCCTAAGAGGCTATGGGTCCCCCTTCTCCAGCCAGAGAGTGGTACTCCCTTCCTTATATATATATATAATATATATATAAATATCTATATAATAGTATATATTATATATATATATATATATATATGTGTGTGGGTGTGTGTGTTGTGGGTGGTGTAGTGTGTGTGTGGTGTGTGTGTGTGTGTGTGTGTATATCACGAACATAACCGTGATGATTAAAAATGTGACAAGTACAGACCACGGAGTCGGCTTGTATATAGTATATATATATATATATATAATATATATTATATATATATATATATATATAGTATATATATATATATATACTTATTACTTTATATATTAAATATATTATACTATATATATATATATATAGGGTATATATATAATATCTATATAGTATATATATATTTTTATATATATATATATATTATATTATAAAGTATATATTATATATATATATATATAGTATATATATATATATATATATGTATATATATATACTTAATATATATATGTATATAGGTATATATATTATAAATAATACGTATAGTATATAGTATATAGATATATATATATTATGATATATAGATATATATAGTGTTAGATATTTATATAGGGAGCAACTATACAGTATATAGAATTTAATAGTAAAAATATGTTACTCTAGACTATTG
>WNGS01137295.1:0-35450 GCA_020271785.1 Procambarus virginalis
ATGGCTTCAAAATAAATATGAGGTAGTCAAAAAATGTAGTCATACCTTGCCAAGTCACTATAGAACATAAGCAATGGTACCCACTGAAATTGAATATGGTATTTACAGAATTAGCGAACTTTGTGCTCAAAAGAAAGAACGCCAATTCCCTACCTTTGGGTAAATACCATCAGTCTGACCGACGAGTAGGGGTGCGAGTGTCAACTGGTGACGAGAACTATCGGCGAGGTCCCAATTCGCCAATAATAGTTCGTGCTAGAGGATCTAAAGCCCTCTTTTTCCTCCTAGAGTCGGATTGCAGGACTTGGGTGCTATTGACCCGGAAACAGACCACAGTACCAGGGTACCTATGTGATAATCTGTCAAAAGTGAGAAATATCTGGGGACAAAGATGTTAAACACGGAGGATAACACGGAAGGGGGAGACGACCAATTAAGAGTATGACTGCGGCCTACAGTCACCACGTAATCCAAAGTTGTCTCACTCTCACCATATGCTATTCCCGTAATGTACAATATACACAGCACCATATTAAATAAAGAATGATTAATGTAAATAATGGAAGCAAGGGAAATGAAAGCCAAGTATGCTTACCACAATTACCAATACCTGAGTGAAGCTCCCGGACAGGCCCCCATTTATATGTGACGGTAACGAGTTGGAAATGGTGGTCAGCAGTCTTCCAACTAGCAGGTGTCAGTGCTGGGCACATATTAAATATTAAAAAAAGAAAAGAAAAAAAGAGAAAAAAAAGAATGACTGCGTGTTTGGTAATCTGTGGTAAGGTAAGAAACATAAAACACAATAATAAACAATGTACTTTAATAACAATAAAAACACAAATTGAAATAAATGCAAAATCTTGGCTTAATGGTAAAAAATGTCAAGTGGAAAAATAAATAAACATGAAAATAGATTACGTTAATGGGGAGGAGAATTGACATACAAAGGTAAATAAAATATGAATGCTGGAATATATGCACTATCTATAAACCTCTATTTGACCACACAAGGTGAGTCACTTAGGTGTTCATAGGATGAGAGCACAAGATATTCTGGCTGGCAGAAACGCAAGGGACTCCAACAATAACTGGCGATGACTTGTGATTGGCGAGGAACCGGAGTGGCGTGTTGGTTGGCGGCCAATGAGAAGCTGGATGGCCGCAAGTCGCTAGTTAGGCAGTTGAAGGGTTCGGCGCGTCGACCAGGTGCTGGAGTGGGGGGAGGAGGGAGTTGCTGGTGCGTGTGGCTGTCTTGATATATACGTTTAGCCACTACAAAACGTATCTTGTATATTGTTGAGGACGTGATGAAATACGAAAATAGCAGGCTAAATCTCTGATAAGAGATTATCGTCACAATATATATTATATTATATATATATATATATATATAATATATATATATATATATATAGTATATATTTTGGTAGCAGTCTTTCCTGTAGACATATGTTATTAAATATGACCGAAAAAGTAAGATTAATAATTCTAACACGAATTTTCTCAATTTTCCTTATGTTTGTTTTTACTGATGACGGTAAATGAAAAATCAATTCTCCAAAATTCATTCTTTATTTCTTAGTCTGACGCGACACTTGAGCGCGTTTCGTAAAACTTATTACATTTTCAAAGACTTTAGTTACACACACTGAACAGAGTTTAAACAGCTTTTTTTTTATACCTGCATTTGGGTGAGGTGACATGTTACAATGGTTTGGGTGAGGTGAGAACAAACACAGAACACGAAACAATGGGTATAAGGGAAGAATAGATCTGTAACTGCAGAAGGCCTATTGGCCCATATTTCTTGATGTTTCTATATTGGAGCGGAGTCTTGAAGTGGGTAGAATATAGTTGTGCGTTAATTGGCTGTTGATTGCTGGTGTTGACTTCTTGATGTGTAGTGCCTCGCAGATGTCAAGCCGCCTGTTGTCGCTGTATCTATCAATGATTTCTGTGTTGTTTGTTAAGATTTCTCTGGTGATGGTTTGGTTGTGGGAAGAGATTATATGTTCCTTGATAGAGCCCTGTTGCTTATGCATCGTTAATCGCCTGGAAAGAGATGTTGTTGTCTTGCCTATATATTGAGTTCTTTGGGGCTTACAGTCCCAAGTGGGCATTTGAAGGCATAGACGACATTGGTCTCTTTCAAAGCGTTCTGCTTTGTGTCTGGAGAGTTTCTCATGAGTAGGTTGGCAGTTTTCTTGGTTTTATAGTAAATCGTCAATTGTATCTTCTGATTTTTGTCTGTAGGGATAACGTTTCTATTAACAATATCTTTCAGGACCCTTTCCTCCGTTTTATGAGCTGTGGAGAAGAAGTTCCTGTAAAATAGTCTAATAGGGGGTATAGGTGTTGTGTTAGTTGTATCTTCAGAGGTTGCATGGCGTTTCACTTTCCTTCTTATGATGTCTTCAATGAAACCATTGGAGAAGCCGTTGTTGACTAGGACCTGCCTTACTCTACAGAGTTCTTCGTCGACTTGCTTCCATTCTGAGCTGTGGCTGAGAGCACGGTCGACATAAGCGTTAACAACACTCCTCTTGTACCTATCTGGGCAGTCACTGTTGGCATTTAGGCACATTCCTATGTTTGTTTCCTTAGTGTAGACTGCAGTGTGGAAACCTCCGCTCCTTTCCATGACTGTTACATCTAGAAAGGGCAGCTTCCCATCCTTCTCCATCTCGTAAGTGAAACGTAACACAGAATTCTGCTCAAACGCTTCTTTCAGCTCCTGCAGATGTCTGACATCAGGTACCTGTGTAAAAATGTCGTCAACATACCTGCAGTATGTGGCCGGTTTCAAGTTCAAGTCTACTAAGACTTTTTCCTAAATAGTACCCATGTAGAAGTTTGCAAACAGGACGCCTAGGGGAGAACCCATAGCGACCCCATCTACTTGCTTATACATGTGCCCATCCGGGCTCAAGAAGGGTGCCTCCTTAGTACAAGCTTGGAGTAGTTTCCTCAGGATATTTTCTGGCATGTCAAGGGGAGTACAGGCCGGTCTCGATACACTCGGTCCACTATCATCCCGATTGTTTCATCCACAGGTACGTTGGTGAACAGTGATTCTACGTCCAACGATGCTCTTATCCCTGTAGCCCGTGTTCCCCGCAGTAAGTCAACAAATTCCTTCGGGGATTTCAGGCTGAAGTTGCACGGGACATAAGGAGTCAGTAAGCCGTTGAGTCGTTTCGCCAGTCTGTACGTGGGTGTGGGTATCTGGCTGATAATTGGCCGAAGTGGGTTTCCAGGCTTATGCGTCTTGACGTTTCCATACGCATATCCAGGTTTATATTCTCCAATAATCTTTGGCAGGTGGAGTCCCCGAAGGAATTTGTTGACTCCAGTATTAACGCACAACTATATTCTACCCACTTCAAGACTCCGCTCCAATATAGAAACATCAAGAAATATGGGCCAATAGGCCTTCTGCAGTTACAGATCTATTCTTCCCTTATACCCATTGTTTCGTGTTCTGTGTTTGTTCTCACCTCACCCCAAACCATTGTAACATGTCACCTCACCCAAATGCAGGTATAAAAAAGAAAAGCTGTTTAAACTCTGTTCAGTGTGTGTAACTAAAAGTCTTTGAAAATGTAATAAGTTTTACGAAACGCGCTCAAGTGTCGCGTCAGACTAAGAAATAAAGAATGAATTTTGGAGAATTGATTTTTCATTTACCCTCATCAGTAAAAACAAACATACGGAAAATTGAGAAAATTCGTGTTAGAATTATTAATCTTACTTTTTCGGTCATATTTAATAACACACACACATATATATATATATATATATATATATATATATATATATATATATATATATATATATATATATATATATATATATATATATATATATAAATATAAATATAAAATATATATATATATATATATTCTCACTCAAAACAGCCCACTCTCTCTTATATAGCCCTCATATGAAATAGATATTAATTTACTTACATCTTAGGCTGGAAGGGGATGGAGGGTGGAAGGTTTCAACACTAGCTGTATAATACGACGAAGGAGGGGTGAGTGGCGTCCTTATATTTGATGATCAAGTGGGGGGCGGTGTTGCCACATGCAACACCTCACAGCCCCTCCCCCCTCGTGTGAAAGAGAAGGGTTAGGGTTGCTATGGGGAACTTTTTTTTCTCGTCTGGCGGTCATCTCAATGGGGAGTTCGACAAAAAAACCCAGGTAGGTTGTCTATGGTCTGCGGAGGGTGCTGCTCCTTGGAGAGTGAATACACATTACATGCAACATCTCCCAGGTCTTGTATGAAAGAGAAGGGTTAGAGTTTGCTATAAAGAACTTTTCTTTTCTCTCGTCTGGAGGTCATCTCAAGGGAGTCCCCCCAAAAAAACCAGGTGGGGGTGTCTTAGTCCTGATGGGGTGAATACACGCTCACTCACACACACACTCACATACACACACACTCACACACACACACACACACACACACACACACACACACACACACACACACACACACACACACACACACACACACACACACACACACACACACACACACACACTCACACACACACACTCACACACACTCACTCATATATATATATATATATATATATATATATATATATATATATATATATATATATATATATATATATATATATATATATATATATGACTGTCCATAGGTAATTGGGCCCATTTATGTGGGAAATATGGAGGAGTGTGCTTCTGCTACAGTTGACCAACTTAATATTTTTCATCAACCAGCAGGAATATTTGTAGCTGGTTTTAGCAATTCTGGAAAAACCACTCTGGTGGAAAATTTATGTGTTAAATACCACTGGAAATTCTCAAAAATTATAGTGTCATCTGCAAATAATACTGAACATCCTCTTTCAAACAACCCCATTTTGCGAAACAAGGTTACACTCTCCCAAGGTCTGATAAACCCTTTAGAGTATAAGAATCCTTTTTCCAAAGAGTCAGTTTTGTATATAATTGATGACTTATACCTGGAAGCCATTCAGAGTCCAATTATAGCCAATATCTTCACCCGAGGGAGACACGATAATATTTCTGTAATTCTAATTAGTCAAAATTTGTTTCCCCAGGGGAAATATGCCAGGACAATAACTCTGAATTGTACCCATTATATATTAATGAAGCAGAGAGACATAACCCAACTTGAAATTTTAAGTGGACAGTTATATGGGCGAAAAGCTATCAATAATTTCGTTGAAATATACCGTCGGGCAATATCCCAGAGCAAGTATGGGTATTTATTGGTCGATCTGACAGTTCCTGAGACATTACAACTACGAACGAGCATTGTCAATGAAGACCAGTGTGAAATTGTTTATCAAATGTGAACAAAAAAATGCCTTTAACGACGCAGAAACGGACAATTCTTACCACCATCTATAATGACATTTCTAGCTTGGGTGGTTTCACAGGATCAATTCAAAAATTGTATAAGGCTGCCAGACTTAAAGACACCAGCATCAGTATTGCGCATGTGCGGGAATTTCTCCATAGGGAGCTATCTTATAGCTTACATAGAAGAAATTTAGTTAGGTTTCCTCGTCGGAAAATATTAGCTCCTAAGCCCCGCACCATAATTGCCTGTGATTTGGGAGACTTTTGTAGTTTACAAAAATACAATAGTGGTGTTAAATATATTTTGATTTGTGTTGATGTTTATTCTCGACTAATGCAGACTCAAACTTTAAAAACAAAAAATTCAACTGAAGTGGTAGCTGCTCTAAAGAATTTGTTAGAGGCAACCCCCCAGTTTCACGGGGTAAGACGAATATTCACCGACCGAGGAAGAGAATTTTACAACAGGACAGTTCAAAATTATTTGAATAAGAAAAATATTAAATTATATAGTGTATTTTCGGAAATGAAATCTAGTATAGTGGAGCGTGCCATCAAAACTTTAAAACATAAACTGTATCATTATATGACTCAAGCTAATTCATTACAATACATTCACATCCTCCCAAAAGTTGTGGAGGTATACAATCACACTTTCCACAGAATACTAAGAAATACCCACATGCCATTCATAAGTTGCAAAACATTGAAGATATACGAAGACAGTTTAAGGTCATGTATTTAAACAATAACTACCCCTTAACCGCCATCAGTCCACAACTGGAGGTTGGACAGTATGTACGACTAGCAAAGCGAAGGAAAATATTTCACAAGGGCTTTTGGTCCCAAAATACAGAAGAAATATTTCAGGTGACTCATATCGACAGAACACAACCAATCCCAACCTACAAAATCAAAGATTTAACCAACGAGGCAATCAGTGGTATGTTTTATGAGCAAGAATTGATTCCAACATCCCTTCCAGACTATTTTCCCATAACGATATTACAGTCTAGGAAGACATCGAAAGAACACAGAGAATATTTCGTCAAGTGGAGAGGCTACCCAGAATCCTCCAATTGCTGGATTAAAGGTCAAGACATCGTCAAATTTTAAAAAAAATGACAGTTCATCAGGACTCTCTCATAGAGAAACACCATCAACTGTTATTTTTATTAAACAATTTATCGCCCAAGAAGCGGAATAAACTAATCAAGGCTTTAAAACGACAGGAAATTGAATCAATTTGTGAAATTTTTGCCAATTTTCTGAAACGAAACATCCCAGTTCAACCTCAGATAATTAATGGACTACAGAGGTATCAGAATGACATTCGTTCTGTAGCACGTAAGAGAACTCCTCTCTACAAAAAGAAAAACATCCTGACCTCTAGAAGAGGTGGAGCCATATTGGCAGCTCTGTTACCTTTGGCTGTATCGTTAATTTCCTCTCTAATAAAGTAATTACGTAAGAAGAGAAAAAATGAAAGAATATTGCCTAGTACCACGACTCGTCGCTGAAAAATATTTATTTAATAAAAACGAGAGTACTCCATCACCTCTTAATGAGGTGGCTCCACCTCCCCCCGCCAGTAATAGAGGTGAAAATAGTCCTTCTCTTTAAAAAACGAAAGCAAAGGGGCAATTCGGCTAATAATGTTGGTGGTAGCTGTAAACACCTTGACTGTGAGTCTAGCGGTGGTGATGGTAGAGTGGGGGGAGAGGCCACTCCCCCCTCACCCCCAGCAAGAATAACAACTTGCGGGCGGGGTTGCCACGGTAGCTCCTTTGAACGTTATAACCCTACCACCGTGGGGACTGGTCAGACCACCTTTAAAAGACATTGCCCGCCCCCCGCCGCGCCGGCCGCCGCCGCGCAGGTGCCCGCCGCGGGTTCTTTCAACAAAAAACGCGGGACAGGTGCGACCATCGTCCTTTTAAAAAAACAATAAAAAAAAGGATACATTCCATTCTACCGCCCGAGATGCGACTAGCTGTTGCTGGGCCCACTCTCCACAAAGCCCACCCCACTACCACCTCCCAAAACCCAAGTCTGGACAACTTAATAAATGTGAATTTTAAAATAGGGGAAATTCCTCACGTCAAAACATTACTGAACATGTTGAACAAAACAGCCAACAGGTGGTATGGGATAGTCACGGGAATTTATTAAAGCCTGTGCAAATTTAAATATTTTAGATATAATTAAAACTTTAGCCTTTACTAAAGGACAAAGGGCGGCTGACAAGGACAGATGTAAGGATTTTACTGAAGTGGCTGGCATAGACCCATCCTTTATATGTAATTCTCGCGGCAGAACGCAGTTAAAAGGGGAANCTGTCATGTTCACAGAAAATGGTACCATCCGTTTTCTATGTGCGGCGGCTGGACGCCACTAGAGAAGGTAAACAGCACACAGGACGCCTGCCAAGCTTGGGAGCTACTCTATCATGTAATCGTTTATTATTATTAAAGTCAGTAACCAGGAATGACTTTACATCAACCTTACTACCAAGACTATCTCAGCTATACACAGACACCACACTGGCGACGAGGATGAACTGGGAACGCAGGTATTTTGTTCAACAAAACACAAGGAAGGAGCATGCTGTCTCGCCCAGAGGAAGGAGAAGCTGTCTGTGAGCACCATACCCGATGCTGTATGCAACCCCATGCTGTGTGCTGACTGTTGCTGTGTGCTGATCGTTGCTGTGTGCTGGCCAATGCTGTGTGCTACCCAAGCTGTGCTGAGTGTTGCTGTGAGAGGAATCTGCCGACGCTGTGTACGAAACGACGCTTTGATGCAGTGTACAAAACCCGATGTTTTGGTTACGAAACGACGCTCCGTGCTACAAAATTCTTCACGCTGTGAACCAACTGCTGCCTACTGCTGCCACTGCTGCCAATTGCTGTACCAACTGCTAACAACTGCTGTGTTGCTGTGAGTAGGAACAACACATGTACACAAGGGCTAGGTAAGAAGTCAGTTGCTGCTGTGTTGTGCACTGTTGTGAACTTTTGCATTAAAATGCTTGTGTGCTTTGCAAAATTAAAGTAATTACAGTGAATTCTTGAATAACATATACAGTGCAGTAAGTGTTATATATTCTGAGGAACATTTTAAGTGATAAGTTTAAATTTATTCAGTAAAAATGGCAAATATACCTCAGTTTCCTGCATTTGATCCTGACTGTGACCAGACAAACCTGTCACAGAGGTGGGTCAAATGGCTTAAAAGGTTTGAAAATTTGTTGATAGTTTCTGACATCAAAAGTGCTGAAAGAAAGCGTGCCTTTCTGCTTCACTATGCAGGTGATAGAGTTTGTGATATCTTTGATACACTGAAAGATACTGGTGGTGCCAAAGATTATGACACTGCCAAGGCCAAATTAACTGAGCATTTCAAACCAAGGCAAAATACTGCTATGGAAATTATGCATTTCAGGAGAGCAAAACAACTCTCTAATGAAACTGTTGATCAATACCATACACGTCTGCAGGGTTTAGCAGCCCACTGTGAGTTTGCTGATGTTGACAAAGAAATCAAACAGCAAATAATTGAAACATGCACATCTACACGTCTTCGTCGAAGAGCTCTAGAACTTGTTGATGATGAAAGTTCTCTTAACAAGATACTGGATATGGCTCGTCGAATGGAAGATGCTGCACGTGATGCTCGTGCCATGGAGTGCAGTGCCAACAACGGTTCTGCCACTGTTACTAACAGTCATGAAGTATGTAAGGTTCAGGGAGTACACCATGATCATAGAAGATATCATGCCAAACCTAACATTAAATTGAGCCGAGAACCACATCACAACTGGAGTCATGGAACAAGACTCAAGCAGTCACAACGACTCACATCAGAGGTTGTCAATAATAAATGTTACAATTGTGGAGGAGACTACCCACACCAAGATAATGTTTGTCCTGCACAAGGTAAGAAGTGCTATGAGTGTAGAAAACTAAATCATTTTGGTGCTATGTGTCGTTCCGCACTAAAGAAACCACAATCAATAAATAAAAGCAATGTACGAGGATCAAGTCATAGGAGTCGAGGTGGCAAACACAATATTGCACCTCAAATCAAGAATGTTAATAATATACAAGACAACATTTCATTACAACCAGTCTCAGATGACAGTGAATGTGATTATATTTATGGAGTACAATCAATCACAAAATGGAATGATCTTCCAAACAACCCAGAGACTATAGTATACATTGCTGGCATTTGTCTCAAAATTCTCATTGACACTGGATCAAACATTGACACCATTGCTGAGTGCCACTATGAAAAATTTAAAAAACAGTTCCCAAAGCTTGAAAACTATAATGGCAAAGCCACTGCCTATGCTTCAAAGGTAGCCTTACCAGTGATTGGAACTTTCACTGCAGAGATTAAGTCAAAGAATGCAATGCTCATTACTACATTCCATGTTGTTAGGAATGCAAAGGAGTCTTTACTCAGTTACAAGACTTCAACCAAATTGGGGCTACTTCAGCTTTCTAATGCTGTAGCAGTGGAATCTGCAAACAATGTTGATGCTATTGTTGCTGAATTTTCTGATCGGTTTAAATCCATAGGTTGTTATACTGATAGCAAGGTACATCTGCATATCAACCCAGATGTAATTCCAGTTGCCCAACCACATCGCCGACAACCATTCCATACTCGCAAGAAAGTCGATGCCGAACTGGATAGGCTGATAGAACTAGATATCATTGAACCGGTAACAGGCCCAACACCATGGGTAAGCCCAATTGTCACTCCACCAAAGCCGAAGAATCCAGATGAGATACGCATTTGTGTAGACATGCGTGTTCCCAACAAGGCAATAATGCGTGAACGCCATCCTACACCCACTGTAGATGATATGATATACCGCTTGAATGGTGCAACTGTATTCAGCAAGTTAGATTTAAACAAGGGCTATCATCAGCTTGAACTTGATGATGAGAGTCGATTCATCACAACGTTTACGACACATCGAGGTCTGTATAGGTACAAGCGCCTGAGTTTTGGTATTAACAGTGCTGCTGAAGTATTCCAGCACATCATCAGCCAGGTATTGCAAGATATACCTAATGCTGACAACATGTCTGATGACATCATTGTTTATGGCCGTACCCAAGCTGAACACGACAAAGCTCTTCGTGCAACATTGCAACGCTTACGAGAAAAGAATTTGACGCTAAGCCGAGCAAAGTGTGAGTTCAATCAACATAAAATTGAATTCTTTGGACATGTACTTAGTGACAAAGGTCTGTCTCCAGATCCTAAGAAAGTTGCAGATATCAAGAATGCTGCACCTCCTTCAACATCCACTGAAGTACATAGTTTTCTGGGAATGGCAAACTACTGTTCTCGCTTCATTCCAGATTTTGCTACCATTACGAAGCCTCTACGTGAGCTCCTGAAGAAAAATGCATCATGGTACTGGAGCGATGTCGAGCAAAATGCATTTGATGCTGTGAAAGATGCACTAGTAGAAAATGCGACTGCTGCATACTTTGATCCATCAATGGACACTGAGTTAACGGTGGATGCTAGTCCTGTTGGTTTAGGTGCTGTGTTAGCCCAACACAAACCTGGTCAACCAGATTCAAGAGTAGTAATTGCCTACGCCAGCCGTTCTCTCACAGATGTTGAGCAACGATACAGTCAGACAGAGAAGGAAGCTCTTGCTCTTGTATGGGGCTGTGAACACTTCAATGTGTATCTGCTTGGTGCACCCTTTACCACGATAGTCACTGACCACAAACCGTTGGAGACCATCTTCAATAATCCAAAGTCCAAACCACCAGCTCGCATTGAGAGATGGGCTCTTCGTCTGCAACCATACAACTTTACGGTGAAATACAAGCCAGGTGCAGGCAATCCCGCTGATTACATCAGTCGACATCCTGCCAACAGTTTCACCATCACCAAGCATCAGCAAGTTGCCGAGGAATATGTACACTCTGTAACCTGTGATGCAGTCCCTAAGGCTCTCACTCTTGATGAAATCCGTACTGCAACCCTAGAGGACCCAACTCTGCAAGCAACAGTGGATGCATTGACTAAGAAAAAGTTTCCACGCATCCCACCCTCAGGAGTTGACCAAGATGCATTCAAAGCACTTGAACGCATCCAGACAGAATTAAGTGTTACGCAACAACGCGACACCGTGCTGCGAGGTACTCGTATCGTCATTCCAGCTGTTCTCCAGCAACGTGCTCTGAAGCTTGCACATCAAGGACACCAAGGTCTTGTAAGGACCAAACAGCTGCTACGAGAAAAGGTGTGGTTTCCTGGCATTGATCGTCAAGCTAAGGACATGCATGATGCCTGTGTCCCTTGCCAAGCTGCAGTGGATACTTCAAGACCAACACCTCTACAACCTTCACCACTACCTGCTGCACCATGGATGGAAGTATCGATGGATTTCTGTGGACCGCTACCAACTGGAGAGTACTTGATGGTAGTCATTGATGATCACTCACGTTATCCAGAAGTAGAAATCATCACTTCCACATCTGCAAAGGCTGTCATCCCGAAACTCGACAAGATCTTTTCAAACTTTGGCATTCCTGAAGTTGTCAAGACGGACAATGGACCGCCATTTAATGGACAAGACTTTGTCAACTTTGCTGAGCATATTGGATTCAAACACCGCCGTGTGATGCCACTACATCCTCAAGCAAATGGAGAAGTAGAGAGATTCATGCAACCTCTCATGAAAGCTGTACGCTGTGCTCATGCCGAAGGACGATCCTGGAAACAAGCTATGTATGCTTTTCTCAGGAACTACCGTGCAACACCGCATGGAACACTGGGCAAGTCGCCTGGCGAACTTTTATTTGGACGTCCTATGAGAATCGCACTACCTGTCATGCCAGCCAAGGTAACGGATAAACGTCTCGCTCAGAAGGATGCACTAGCCAAGGGCAAAATGAAAATTGCTCATGATCAACGTGCAAAGGAACAATTCATAAAGGTTGGAGATACTGTTCTCGTTAAAAAGAAAAAAGAGGGAAAGCTAGATATGCCGTATGATACAAAACCATATAAAGTGATTAGTGTAAAGGAACTATGGTAACAGCGAGTAATAGAGATCATAGTATAACACGTAATATGGCTTATTTCAAAGTGATTCCAAATAGTGTAGAAAATGATGAAGTGCAAAGTCGTGCAAAAGAAAAAGAAAAATGAGTTATAACTCGATAAACAATTCATCGAGGGATATTTTGTATTTAAGGACTCTCGTCCAAAACGTCATGTTAAACGCCCTACACGATATGATGATTAATTGTGTTCCTATGTAATGCAAAGTATTTACTTGTTATGCTGAACTAAATTTAATATTGTTTGAATAATGCAGATCTCTCATTCAATATTTTGTAACTTTGTATTACAGTTTCTTTCATGTTTGTTTAACATTGCATATGTATTTTTAACATTGAAATCCTTTGTGGTAAAGATTGTTTAAATTCTTTGTGTGTTTAATTAATGTTAAATGTATGCAATATCTCTTGATATGTTAATAACTTACTTTGTGTCAATAACTTTGCTTTGTGCTACAAGCATGGTAGACATCCTGTATTCATTCTTTTTAAAGAAAAGGAGGGATGTCATGTTCACAGAAAATGGTACCATCCGTTTTCTATGTGCGGCGGCTGGACGCCACGAGAGAAGGTAAACAGCACACAGGACGCCTGCCAAGCTTGGGAGCTACTCTATCATGTAATCGTTTATTATTATTAAAGTCAGTAACCAGGAATGACTTTACATCAACCTTACTACCAAGACTATCTCAGCTACACACAGACACCACACCATCTTCCCCTACAACAATTGTCTCCTCAGGGTTTACCTCCTCATTAACACAACAAGCCACAATACTGGTCCCACAATAAGCCTTCAAACGATTCACAAGCACAATCATTGACTGACGGTTATGTTTGGGGTTACAGACTTTATAGGTAAGTTGACCGTGTGGGGGTTTTTCTTTTTTGCTTTCACGACTGCAATGCGTACGTCGCCAATGTACATGTGGCAGACGCTTCACGAAACTGTCGGAATTAGCAGAATAGAAAATACGAGAGCAACCGTACAGGGCCTGGGAGCAAGGTCGAGTTAAGAGTCCTTGTGGGTCTCTTCTCAGACTAGCCTCACCTGGTCCTGCTCCACGTTGGTCGTTGGAATCTCATCAATGATGTAACACTTTAAGGGACTCCTAGGGTCCTCATAAAATTTATAGTTTAGTGACTTGGGCAACTCGGTGTTGAAGACACTTAGAGCTGAAGGCTTGAGTAATATTGGCAGTATTCAGAAGTGGTTCAACGGAAACCCTGCATAAAGCTTACAGTAGTTTATTTACTAACTTAACCACTAATACACAGGGTGCTTGATTTACTTTCGATTGGCGTCAGCAAAGCTATGGTTATATTAGCGAGACTCTTGACGTCTGGCTAATCGACTCATATCTACTCGTGGCGAAACACCTAACTTAACACAGTTGACAGCCAGTCATTAACATGGCAACCTAACTGCCGGTATGCAAAGGGATCACAAGAGTTCCAACCGGATACTCGGTAATGATGATATGCATCAAATCACAAATACACTGTCAATGGGACAGGCAATACCATGCACAATAATAATCACACAATAACTAAATGTGTGGTGTATGTGAAACTCACATTCACAGACGAGTGAAATGCTGTGATACCACACAGATAAACACGCATTCACCGTCGATTCACCTATAACCTGCGACAGGTATAAGAAGGTAAGAACTGTGGTTGATCCCTCAGATCAACAATGACACGATCTTGTACTTACAGATAAGGTACCTTTCCTTACTCACTCACTCAGGCACAGTTATACAAGCACTTGTAGGTGGCCTGATAGCTGGTTTCGCTCGTAGACACGGAGGGTACTCGCAGTATCTTGAGATGATTTCGTGAATAGGGCATGCTGTATGCTTAACAGACAGACACATGCACACACACTGGCGGTGCGTAAGGTCGTGACGTCATGTAGGAGTGAGGGCGGCGGCGGCTGGCGGCGGGCGCTCGAGGCGGCGGCTGGCGTCGGCTGGCGGCGGTACCATGCACTACACTGTACACTGTGGTAAAGTCACACACACAGGTAACTTAGGCGGTGGCACTGCCTGAGTTCACTCCAAGTCACTCACAACAATCTTTGTCACCAGGGGTTACCTGATACCAGTCTGTTTCGCTCTGGAGATTTGTCACTTTAGGCTTCTAAACAATATATTCCCACTCGTGATTCTGGGCGAGTGTGTGTTATATCGCAAAGACGCTGAGTTAACTTGACAGTGAGGAATAGACGGTGTTCAGTCTAGTGGCCGATAGACTGAACAGACCCGTCCTCTCGGCTTGGTCTACCTCACATGAATGGGTTTGCAAAGAGTGCCGGTCATTTCGTGGCACACAACACAAAAGGAGTTACAATTTGACCAATAGCATTGCAGCAAATGAGCGGGAACCAATCATATTAGCTCGTTCGATGAGCAGTAGGTGAGGTGACGTCATGGACACGTCACAACCACGTCATAGCTGTTATTTTCTATCGCGCCGGTTGACCCCAGGGGTCAGACGCTACTGGCATCTCCCCTCTTGTCCCATGCTCCATGTACCCACTGACCCTTGGTGGCAAGTATGCTTAACTCCCTGTATCTACTACCTGCCTGGACATACGGCGGCCTCCATATTACGAAAGTGTTCCTGGTTAAATGGGCATTCTGGAGATACCCAACATGCCAGGTCACTATCCAGGATTAAGAGAGATAGGCTTTGTGCACGAAGATCAGTGCACTGTGCACTGTAATGAGCCATTCAAGTCAGCTGTGGGAGAATCTTGGGAGACATACTCCCACATCACCCCCCAACAAAGATCGAGCTCCACAGCATGGTGCTCGTTCAAACCTCACACCGCTGACGGGCATGTGCACGAAGTCAGAGTGCACATGGTGCGGCCGGGTCGAGCAGACCCCATTTTCTATACTGTTAGGCGAGGCGGATCCTCGTCTAGACTATTCTCTTCTGGTAAGTGAGGAATTTCTTCAGTCACCGGGTTACATGTGGCTATCTGTTCAGGTCTTGAGCAGGCACTGTGGTCGGACGTAGTTCCAGGACTGGGTCGACTCAACGCCTCGAAACCCTGAGTGGCGCTAGTCTGTCCACTACCTCTCTCCACCTGTGTCATGCCTGAAACATCAGAGACACACTGGGAACCAGTGTCTGGTGAATCGCATTGCATTTCCTCGCTCGACGTCTCGTTAATCACCCCTGACCTACTCAACCAGTCAGCACCTACGTTGTCGGCTCCCTTTATGTAAACCACGCGGAATGTGAACTGTTGAAGGTACAACACCTAGCGCATTATTCTAGGGTTTGCGTTTTTAAGCGTACCGATGTGGCTGAGTGGTTGGTGATCTACTTGAAACGTGAAACGCTTACCATAGAGATACTGGTAGAATTTCCTTACTCCCACGACAGCAGCAAGGAGTTCCTTTTCTATAGTGGAGTACTTCTGCTCAGCATCGCTCAATTTACGACTGGAGTACGCAACTGGCCAGATTTCACAGTCGTACTCTTGCATGAGTACAGCACCAATACCTATATTTGAGGCATCTGTCCGAAAGATGTACTCCCTGGTAGAATCTGGTAGTCTAAGGATGGGTGCTTCAGTCAGCTTCTTCTTGAGCGTCGAGAATGCTGAGTTCTCCATTTCTGTCCAACGTACTCTAACAGGTGCATTCTTCTTGGTGAGATTAGTTAGCGGAGTTGCTATAGACGTGAAATTGGGAATGAAAGTTCTGTAGTACCCTGCAAGTCCCAGGAATGACTTAACCTGAGTCTTGGTGGCGGGTGGAGCAGCTTCACTGATCTTGGTGATCTTCTCAGGCAGCGGCCTGGTGAACCCTCCTCCTATCATGTGACCAACGTACCTGACCACCTTGCACCCCAACTCACACTTAGTGGGTTTTGCAACCATTCCTACTTCTTGTAGTCTTGCGAGCACCTGCCTTAGCAAGGTCAGATGTTCTTCCCATGTAGCAGAGTGGATGAGCACATCGTCCACGAACACCTCTACTCCAGTAATTCCCCCCAAGACCTTGCGCATAGTTCTGTTGAACACGGCTGGAGCGTTCACCAGTCCAAACGGAAGAACTGTGAACCGGAAGAGACCTTCGCTTGTCATGAAGGCAGTGCAGCGCTTACTGTCTTCATCTAGTGGAATCTGCCAAAATCCCTTTGTCAGATCAAGCTTGGAGAAATAGCAACTGGAAGCTAACCTCGAGAAGATCTCATTTGGATTGAACATCGGTTCAGCATCAAACTCTATGATGGAGTTCAACTTCCTGAAGTAGAGGCAGATGCGCACACCTCCCCCAGGCTTCTTCACTAACACCATCGGGCTTGAGTACGGTGAGGTCGACTTCTCTATTACTCCTGCATTAATCATAGATGCCAGTTCTTCTCTCACCTGTGGTACAAGGTGATGAGGAACAGGATATGGTTTTGTTCGTACCACTTGCTGCTCTAGCAAAGGTATGCGGTAACCCTCTAGTTTTGCTACCTTAGTGACGTCAGAGAGTACCTCCTTGTACTCTGCTACCAGTCGAGTAACCTGGGGCCGGATTCAGGAAGGTACTTACGAAGGTTTTTCCTCTTAGCTAAGAATGTTTTCCTTCTTTGCGCCTTCGTGGCGGCTACGTCGGTATTCAAGTAGCTACACTAAGTGGAAAAACCTTCGTAAGTTCATTCCGGGATTTAAGTGTGGTTTCGACCACTCGTAGCTTTACGTAAACTGGATATAACTAAATTTTTCTCTATTACATAACACTGGGATCGATTTTAAGATTTTGGAACATAAACAAAAGATTATAAAAATTGAATCTAGTGAAGAGTAGTCCTTCGTGTTAGTTATATATGCATTCTCTGCTTGAAACTTAAAGTAAATATGTCTTGTATGATAGTAGAATTAGTTTTATAATAGCAAGATATTATACCCGTAGTTATTAAGTAAATAAACACTGGTGAACATGAAATATGAGAGAAGGTGATGATCCCTGCCTGATCATTTACTATCACCAAATGCCCCTGTTCACCTAGTAGTAAGGGTGTACCTTAGCTATACATACCCTTTTCTAATTTATTTAGTTTGGTTTTATTTTGAAATTAAATCTGGGTGAGACATAAAATAAAAATATGCTGCACAAATGATGTTAGGTAAGGAAAAGGGTAAAAATGTCAAACACTTTATTCAGTGAATACTTAAAGCTATAATTATGACTATATAGACTATTAAAAAAGAGAGAGGGAAGTAGGGGTACAAGACCTCTTCCTGTTATACAATTTGGGTGTGGAACAAGTAATTATCAAAAGAAGGCACCATGCCGGGAAGGCTATGTAGCAGTAAGGCAGTGAGGTGAGGCAGCTACTTATTTGAGAAATGCTTATTTTATTTACCTTATAAGCTGTGGCAACTTATTTTATTTGAAGAATACTCAGCTGATTCCTCTACATTTAGCATGGAACAAATTTGTGTCCAAGACCTCTTCCTGTTACACAATTTGGCTGTGTGTAACCAAACTAGAAGTGCTCTACAAATCAAGGGACCCAGGGATCCAACATTATGTTATCATTATCAACTGATAATGTTAACATTATGTCAACATTATCAAGGGAACCAAAGGATCCAACATTATGTTTGTAAATCAACTGTATGCACTTTTCCTGAATAAAATGTATTTATTATTTATTTTTGAATCAGTAAGTATTAAAAGAAGGCACCAAGCTGGGAAGGCTATGTAACACCATTGTGTATCAATAAACCAAATTTTTTTTTAACAAATAATGCACCTGTATGGTAAAACAAATCCTGTCAGCTGTAAAAATATTGATGCAGTTATTTAAATGAAAAATATAATGAAAGAAATATTACTGGTTTATTTTTATCTTATCTTTTTGTACTGTACAGTATATCCAAGGAAGTGAAAAATTGAGACATAATGCACAATTTAATGAATGATTAGCATGGATTAGCAGTTCAAAAGAAATATGACTATTACATATCAACATGAGATCTTAATGATCCATTGTCAACATGATTTAATAAGGATAATACAGAACTGTATTTGTAATAATACAAACTATAATTTAAAATCTTTATTACTGATTTTTTTATTAAGAAGATTAGGTATACACAGCAATGTGCTGCTACCCTATTCTATATGGAATATTACACAGTGTAGATACAAAACTAGCTATAAGTTTATCTAATACTGTACTCCCATCTCACAGGATGGTTAGACATACTGTACATGGAATCAATTTAGAAAATACCAGCCTCAGTACAAAAAATAAATCAACTCTGACTAAACAACTCTTCTCAATTTTCACAAGAGGTAAGCACTGAATCATGGAAACATTATATTATATTACTCTTACCAGTTTCTACAAGACTCCTCTCAAACAATGTATTTTTAAACATGTTTAGGTATACACAGCAAAGGTTCAAAGGTTTGCCACCAGACTAGTACCCGAGCTGAGAGGTATGAGCTACGAGGAGCGACTGCAGGAATTAAACCTCACTTCGTTGGAAGACAGAAGAGTTAGGGGGGGGGGACATGATCACCACATTCAAGATTCTCAGGGGAATCGACAGGGTTGATAAAGACAGGCTCTTTAACTCAAGGGGCACACGCACTAGGGGACACAGGTGGAAACTGAGTGCCCAAATGAGCCACAGAGATATTAGAAAGAACTTTTTTAGTGTCAGAGTGGTTGACAAATGGAATGCATTAGGAAGTGATGTGGTGGAGGCTGACTCCATACACAGTTTCAAGTGTAGATATGATAGAGCCCAATAGGCTCAGGAAACTGTACACCTGTTGATTGACGGTTGAGAGGCGGGACCAAAGAGCCAGGGCTCAACCCCCGCAAGCACAACTAGGTGAGTGCAACTAGGTGAGTACAGCAATGTGCTGCTTCCCTATTCTGTATAAAGGACCACACAGTGTAGATAAAAAACCAGCTACAAGCTCATCCAACATCCTCACCTCACAGGATGGCCAGTCATACATGGAATTAGGAGAGAACAAAATACTTAATGCTGATCTATTAGCCTCCACTGGCAAAATCTGGGTGCAGCACAAGAATATCTTCCAATATTCCTGAGTATATGAAGTAATTACAGAGCTCAAAATACCTCATACCATTTGGTATGAAGTCACTGATAACAGGGCAATCACAGATATGGTGTTGGAGAGTATGTTCTCTCAAGTAGGACTGAAAACAGATTTTTTTTCCACTAAGAGGGCTATAAACCCATGGAACCGCCTACCCGCTGAAGCCGTAAATGCCAAATTCCAGCTCAAAAATATCATTAAGACAATTGGTGGGCCCTTTAACAAGCCGCCGGCTTTCTGTTCTCTTCGAGGCCACTACATAGTTAGTGGCCCTTGGGTAAATTCAGTAAATATATACAATAATTGTCAGCGCATCTTCCGAGCAACAAGGACAGCTACACAGTATCTCTTAGAATTACGTAGGTAAACAACAAATGTAACATATTTGTTTACTACAATGTCGGTGCTGGCTGTAGAAGTTGAAAAAACATTGTTTTACTTCGAAACATACTAATTTTATAAGAAAATTCGACGTAAATAGGAGGCAGTAGAGCTCCGATAAGCCAGCGCTAAATCATCAATATGAAGAATGTTGCTGCTCTCTGATTGGCCAAACGAAACAGTAGTGACCTCTATCGGCATGTAGGTGAACCAACAAATTTCTTCCTAAGTGCACCTTATTGAATTGCACCTAAGCATCTTCTTAGGGCACACTAAGGAACCTTCGTAGCAAACCCACTTACGAAGAAATACACGGAGCTTCCTGAATCTAGGTCCTGGTCGACTTGATCTTCAGACAGCTGATCATCAACCTTAATATCTCGGTGTGTCTCCTGCTGCTCTTGATTGAAGAGACCTGGCTGACCTACCTCCTCGTCGGCGGTTATCACTGAGACACCGGCGATCGTTGCTGAGAGCAGAGGGTGGTCGATCGGCCCTGTCGATGTCGAGCCCAGCGGTCCTCTCCTGTCCTTACGTCTTACATGCTTCTTCGGCTTGGTGGATCCATCTACAGGAGGGTCCTCGTAGCATTTGAGCATGTGTCCTTTTGCTTGTTTCACCTTTTCAGACACTCCCTGAATGTCTCGTAATTTCAAAGGTTTTTCTGGGCGAGTTGGCTTGTTGCTCTGTGACCTCGTAGTGACAGCTGCCACGAGCGAGTTACCTGTTAATGGAGTTGCTGTCGCTTCAACCAGAGGTTTTGCTTCTTTCTCCATTACTTCACAGCTTGCTTTCTCTCCCTTACTCTTCAGCTGGGTGAGGGTGTGGTCACTCCCTGTGACGTCATCCCCGGGCGAGTCACCCTTGGCATCAGCTGGCTGAGGACGACTGCATGCAGCTGAGGCAGCGTCCTCACGCTCCCCCGTTTTCTTCGAGGGTGGACTCGGGCAATCAGAGATTCCCGGAACATTTCCCAATAATAATCCATATATAGCACGTTCCTGTTGAACGGCGCGGATTTTACCTTTGATGTAAGGTGTGTCGACCCACACATATACCTCCACCATCTCTTTAGTATAGCGATTTGGGAATTTGACATGGATATGTCTACCTGTCTCAGATCCTGGCTGTACTAGGCTCTTTCTTACCATGTGAGTAGTGGCGCCTTTGTCACGGAAGATTTTCGCCGATTTTCCGTTAACATTTCCGTCCACCACCTCAAGGGTCCAAGCTAGTGGATCCTTTCCAACGTTGGGATGTTTCTTACCACTTGAGCTTACACCTGCTATGTAGCCTGATTTCGGCTTTACCTTGCAATCAGCTGCACGATGACCTGGCTTACCACAGGTGTAGCACTTGTGCACATGCTTGTTGGAGGAGTTTCCCTGCTCCCCCGACACACCAGGCTTAAACTTAGCTCTATCGCCAATACCTGTAGCATGATGCTTCTCGTGCGGCTTCACCCCTTTCACCTGTCTCCTGGCCCCAGCCCACAGATCAGCTTGCTTGGACATAGACAGATTTGACACAATTTCTTGCTCTTTGAGCGTGACACGCAGAGACGATTCGCATGCTTCTAAGAACTGTTCACGAATCATCAGTTGATAGAACTCCATGCTCCCAGGAGCAGTCTCCATGAGTTCACAGTAACGGTTTAGACTCGATTCTAACCGCTGTAACATGAGCACATATGTCTCTCCTTTTTGCAATTGAGCCCTATGGAAATTCTCTAGCATCCGGTCTGCAGTTATGCCAAAACCGTTCAGCAGCGCTGTTGTCAATGCCTCGTAATCTCCGCGCTGGTGCGGACCCAGACTGTGGTAGATAGTTAGTGCCCTACCCTTTAACAATGCACTAAGAGCGAGTGCCCACTTTGATCTTTCCCACCCGCAATCAGCGGCGTGTCCTTCGAAACGCTTGATGTACGCATCCATCAAGTCGTCCCTCTCATCAAAGTTAGCTAGTTTAGGTAGTTTGACAGTCTTACCTTGTTCAACGTTAGTCTCCGTTGAACGACCACTTGTCTGGTCATCCTGCCTTGCTTGCAACTGAATGCGAGCTATGCGTTCAATACTTTCTCGGTTCTGCTGATCAGTCCAGCGTTTGTTTTCTCTCTCCTGCTGCTCAGTCCAGAGTTTTATAGCTTGCTCTGCTACTTTATTCCCTTCGAATCCCAACTCCCTAACTTGGTTACGGTATTCCTCTAAGGTGAATAATTGCGAGCCTGTAATACCTACTCTTTGAGTTGGTGTCGTCCACAAGGACCTTTTGGGCTGAGATTCTTCCCCATAGAATCCCCCCAATGAAGTATTTAAAGGCCTAGATTCCCACGTGACTCCGTTTTCTTCCGCAGCGCGCGTGATTCTAGTGATATCATTCTCGGTGACGTCACCCACAGGGGTCTCTACCTCTGTGTTATCTCTCACCCAGGTCTCACCTCCGATGGCCTCATCCAGTATGATGAGACTCGTGCACGCCACCTCAGTACTACCCTGCATGTGTGCTTGTAGCATCACCTCTTCCACGGCCCTCAGGTGCTGTTCCACTCGTTCCTTACACTCTAGCTCAGTAAGAGTGTCGTAGTCGTCAGGTCTACGAGCGGTCAAGGCATGGTGAAGATGCAGGTAGCGCTGTTTGTACTCTACACACTCAGACATACTGGTGGTGTGTGTACCTAACAGGGTGTTAAACGTCCTCTGAATACTGCTCGTCACTTTTGAATTTTCAGGGAAAATTTAAGTGCGAAATTTTACTGTACAACCTAGCTCATAGGTTCCAACTAAGCCTAACACGTTGGGCGCCAGATGTGGGGGGGTTTCTTTTTTGCTTTCACGACTGCAATGTGTACGTCGCCAATGTACATGTGGCAGACGCATCACGAAACTGTCGGAATTAGCAGAATAGAAAATACGAGAGCAACCGTACAGGGCCTGGGAGCAAGGTCGAGTTAAGAGTCCTTGTGGGTCTCTTCTCAGACTAGCCTCACCTGGTCCTGCTCCACATTGGTCGTTGGAATCTCCTCAATGATGTAACACTTTAAGGGACTCCTAGGGTCCTCATCACATTTATAGTTTAGTGACTTGGGCAACTCGGTTTTGAAGACACTTAGAGCTGAAGGCTTGAGTAATATTGGCAGTATTCAGAAGTGGTTCAACGGAAACACCGCATAAAGCTTAACAGTAGTTTATTTACTAACTTAACCACTAATACACAGGGTGCTTGATTTACTTTAGATTGGCGTCAGCAAAGCTATGGTTGTATTAGCGAAACTCTTGACGTCTGGATAATCGACTCGTATCCACTCGTGGCGAAACACCTAACTTAACACAGTTGACAGCCAATTATTAACATGGCAACCTAACTGCCGGTATGCAAAGGGATCACAAGAGTTCCAACCGGATACTCGGTAATGATGATATGCAATAAATCACAAATATACTGTCAATGGGACAGGCAATAACATGCACAATAATAATCACACAATAACTAAATGTGTGGTGTATGTGAAACTCACATTCACAGACGAGTGAAATGCCGTGATACCACACAGATAAACACGCATTCACCGTCGATTCACCTATAACCTGCGACAGGTATAAGAAGGTGAGAACTGTGGTTGATCCCTCAGATCAACACAGACACAATAAACAATGACACGATCTTGTACTTACAGATAAGGTACCTTTCCTTACTCACTCACTCAGGCACAGTTATACAAGCACTTGTAGGTGGCCTGATAGCTGGTTTCGCTCGTAGACACGGAGGGTACTCGCAGTATCTTGAGATGATTTCGTGAATAGGGCGTGCTGTATGTTTAACAGACAGACACATGCACACACACTGGCGGTGCGTAAGGTGGTGACGTCACGTAGGAGTGAGGGTGGCGGCGGCTGGCGGCGGGCGCTCGAGGCGGCGGCTGGCGTCGGCCGGCGGCGGTACCATGCACTACACTGTACACTGTGGTACAGGTACACTGTGGTAAAGTCACACACACAGGTTACTTAGGCGGCGGCACTGCCTGAGTTCACTCCAAGTCACTCACAACAATCTTTGTCACCAGGGGTTACCTGATACCAGTCTGTTTCGCTCTGGAGATTTGTCACTTTAGGCTTCTAAACAATATATTCCCACTCGTGATTCTGGGCGAGTGTGTGGTATATCGCAAAGACGCTGAGTTAACTTGACGGTGAGGAATAGACGGTGTTCAGTCTAGTGGCCGATAGACTGAACAGACCCGTCCTCTCGGCTTGGTCTACCTCACGTGAATGGGTTTGCAAGGGGTGCTGGGCATCTCGTGGCACACAACACAAAAGGAGTTACAATTTGACCAATAGCATTGCAGCAAATGAGCGGGAACCAATCATATTAGCTCGTTCGATGAGCAGTAGGAGAGGTGACGTCATGGACACAACCACGTCATAGCTGTTATTTTCTATCGCGCCGGTTGTCCCCAGGGGTCAGACGCTGCTGGCATCTCCCCTCTTGCCCCATGCTCCATGTACCCACTGACCCTTGGTGGCAAGTATGCTTAACTCCCTGTATCTACTACCTGCCTGGACATATGGCGGCCTCCGCATTATGAAAGTGTTGCTGGTTAAGTGCGCATTCTGGAGATACCCAACATGCCAGGTCACTATCCAGGATTAAGAGAGATAGGCTTTGTGCACAAAGATCAGTGCAATGTGCACTGCAATGAGCCATTCAAGTCAGCTGTGGGAGAATCTTGGGAGACATACTCCCACACACCGAGACGTTTTCCCACTCGATAAGGCCTTCCAAATTTGTGTGACATAGAAGTTCCCATACGAGGCTTCAAAACCATTACTACATCTCCTAATTCAAAAACTCTGAGTTTGGCCTTGAACCGCTTATCATGCCGCTCCTTCATTACCTGTTGTGCCTCGCCCAGATGTTGTAACGCCAACTCCTTCGTTCGAGACAGCTTGCTCTTCACATCCTTCAGGTTTCTTTCACTCTGCCTAGCTGTTACATCTCCCAACATTTTCTCCTGCAACATTTTTAAGGATCCCCTCACCTGATGTTCAAGCACAAGAACAAATGGGGAGCAGCCTAGGGCAGTGTGTAACCCGTCCCTGGCAGAAAATAGTACAAATGGTTAATTGACATCCCAATGTCTGGGTGAATCTTCCCCAGTGGTTTTTAACATCTGTTTTAAGGTTGGATGGAACCGCTCGATCCCCCCTTGACTCTGAGGATGGTAACGACTAGAGAAGTTATGTTGAATTCCAAAAGAACTACAAAAAGTTTTAAAGGTTGTGGAATAAAAATTGCTCCCATTATCAGTTTGAATGATACGAGGAGATATTGATATTTCACCAAATAATTGAATGAATTTGAATCACCAAATTTGAATGATATTTCACCAAATAATGAAAAAAAAAACGTTCCAAGTGCTTAATGAGTGTAGAAGCCTTAATGTTACGCAAGGCATATGCTCTAGGGAACCTGGTAGTCATACATAGGATAGTAAACATAACATATTTCCTGATTTAGTTCTGGGTAAGGGCCGACACAATCCAACACCACATGTGTAAACGACTCCTCTGGCACTACAGTAGGGTGTAATGGTGCTCGTGGAACAGTCTGGTTAGGTCTACGAACAGCTTGACATACTACGAAATTGTAACAATATCTGACCACATCCTTTTTGAGTTTTGGCCAATAGAAAAACTTACACATTTTATGATACATATTGGAAATCCCTTGGTGACCTCCCATAAGGTCATCATGGGCAGCTTGCAATAACTGCTCCCTATACTCCTTGGGTACGACGAGCTGGGTCCTAGACTCACAATCATCTGATAAGGGAGTTCCTGGTGGTCTCCATCGTCTCAACAAACATCGATCATTGAAGTAGCCACCCGTGCTATCATCCAAGGTATCAATAGTTCAGCTGCTTCTGCATAACACTCAGCTAGACTGGGATCAGCACTCTGCCTCTCACTCAAGGTCTGGGACTCAACAGTTGGAGCGAGCGGGCAAGGAACTGGTACCTGGGCCACCTCTTCCAGACCATCCTCTGGGTGAGAATAAATCAGGGCTTTGGTACCAGCCTCACTCTTAGCTCGTACATCCGTGTGAGGATACATTAAGCTCGACATCCGTGTGAGCTTAATGTATCCTCAAGGTCCACCTCCACCTCCCTGTGTGAAGGGGTTCTGGCCTCAAAAACATCCACCATGGAAGTCACAGGATTTACCTCACCCTGCTTACCCATGGATCTGGTCACAACACAGGCTGGATAGATGACACCATCATCCGCACCCGGTTCAGCCAGCACACAACTAGGGTTAGTAAACATGATAGGACACTCAGTCCCACTAACTTGACACTTGTCAAAATAATTACCCACAATAATATCAACCCCAGGGATGGACAAATGCTCACTAACTGCTACAGTGCACCAACCTGGTGTAATAGTTGACTTCAGGTGAATTTTAACTAATGGTACATGCTGACATGACCTCCAATACCTTGCAATAATACTACTTCACCAGTGTCTTCTGTGCTAACATCAGTAAGGGCACGGTGAGAGATTAGAGATTGGGAAGCACCAGTGTCCCTCAATAACTGCACTGGCTTCCAGCTTCCACTGGTACAAAGTAAGGTACCCGAATATAGGTACGGTTTAAAGTCAGTCATCCAATTGGGCATGACTGGAACAACATTAGAATTAATTGCTTGCAACCCCCGTCTCATAATCAGACCGGTAAGTCTCAACTCAGGGTGCAAGGAATAACAGGAATTAACCACATAACCTCTCCTCCTGCAATGTGTGCAATATCTGTCAGTGATCGAAACAACCGAACCAACGGCAGGTTTAGACACTACATTATTTGAGTGTGACAACCCTGTCTGCTGTTTCTCAATCTTTGGTTTTACAGGAGAAGAGTTCAGGGAAGTAGGTGAGTTAGCTGGTCTGGCCTAGAAAACATGAGATTTAGGAACATGATAATTACCCTTAGAATTATAAATATTTGATTGTGCTCGAAAAGGCACCTTAGTGAGTAATTCGTGTTCGTCTGCTAGCTTGTCTAGTTTCATAATGTCATTGGTCTGTTTATGTTCAGCTATAAACAAGGCTAATTTCTCTGGTAAACAACCTATAATCTCTTCTGTCACTATGAGGTTTCTCAAAGTCTCAAACTCTGTTATGGAATGTGCTTTTACCCATCTATCAAAATGATTAATTTTAATTCTGGCAAAATCAGAAATGGTTTGATCATGTGCTCTCTTTATACCTCTAAATTTCTGTCTATGGGCCTCTGGGATCTGCTGGTATGCATTTAAGATGCTCTGTTGGACAAATTTAAAGTAAAAAAATAGCAACAGGAAGAGATGCAAAAATTTCCTGGGCATAATTGTCCTTAAATTGTCCTTGCATAATGGCAACCCATTGATCCACAGACCAATTCATACTGACTGCTAACTTCTGGAAATATTTCCAGAAAGAATATTTTTGGGTCCTCCTCATTGAATTGAGGTAACTCTACATTTTTATAAACTTTAAAGAGCTATCAGTACTATCTGTATGATTACTAGGGGTCACCATGCCCTGCTGCAATTCTCTGTTATTCTAGTCTGTTATTATTTATTGCTATATTCTGTTGAATTTCCAATTGCTGTCGCCTAACTTCCTTTTAGTTGCACCTGAGCTTCAATTCTTCTACTCTGTGCTTCAAGTTTCGTTTGTCTTTGCTGGTTCTGAGCCTCAAGCATCTGCTGCTGAGTCTCCAACTCCAGCTGTTTTTGACGATTCTGCATTTCCAACCTCTGTTTCTCTGCTTCTAACTTACCCATCTCTAGCTTAGATTCCATCTCTAACTTTAGAATTTCCACCTGGTCACTTAACTCTTCTTCTAATTCCTCTAACCACTCCTCATCAAGTTTCTCCTCCACCAAGTGTGTGACAATGACTCTTACTAGCTGAGCCTTTAATATTCTCCTGGAAACTGTCAGATTTAATTTTTCAGCCATGTACAACAACCAAGATTTCTTCAAGTCCTTAATTTCACCAAAATTTGGATGCGCCACCAACACAGCAACTTGTTCCTAAATTGTCAGCTTAATTAACACAACTAGCAATTACAACAATACTGAAGGTTTGCTTGGCCTCCTGGCACAAGTTGTACACTTACCTCAATTGTGAAGTGTTGAGAAAACTTCCACAAGCAGCTCAGAATGAACAGAGAAATGGTACACAGGCTTGGTTAGGTATCACTAGTTAACCACACAGTACCTAGGAAGGCATTAACAATTAATAACATGCACCACTATTTAGTACATTAAATTATGGGAATTAATGATCCCGGACAGGCCCCCATTTTGTTACAACCCTTGACCTCTCGGTATGGTTCCTCTGTTGCAGTTATTAAAAAATATATAATAATACGGCCTTGCCTACTAAAAGTGTCTAGGATAAATAACTCAACTGCTGACTCAACAGAGCAATATACTTAAAGTAAGGGTAACAAAGAACATACAAACATATAAATGGAAATACTGGCAGCTAGAAATATTAATGCACCAGAATACAATAACACAATAACATTATATAAGCACTGATCACTATTTTAAAAACTTAAATGGATAGATGGGTATGCACATAATGGTCTTACCAGGCAATTAGCTACGTTACTAAATGATAAACAGACTTATCTCACAACCTTTACCATGCCAGCCAGCTCCACCTACAGGACTGGCGTTGCTGGAGCATGCACAACATGGGTGGCTATAAGTTACCAACTAAAACCCACATGAAACCTCTAGATACCCTGCTATCAGAGAGTAATACTTAAGAACATAATTATAACTAAACTTATGTGCCTATAACACTGCTAAGGTGTAAATAAGAAATTAAGTACAATTAATAAACAGGAATAATTACAGGAGTGAGTTAGTGATGTTAGCTTGATACACTGCACACATACTGGATCATCCTAAATATGGTCATCCCCCAATGAGACGCCACTGTCTCCCCCCACAGGAATGAACATGCAATAGCATTAACAAAATATTAAATGCAGGCACACTACAGCATGCTACGTGTAAATCAAACATATATATATACTGGAACATAACTGGATACAATGTTTTATTTAAATAACTGAGGAAAGAAATAATGGACATACATATTTATCATGATAATGTTAGAATCAAATATATGGATTCGTAACACACACACAGGTGTAAGTGGCATCCAATCGTACTCTTTTCCTCAGCTGAAAGTTAATATATTTGGCAGTTCTTTGGTAATATTTTGGACTCACTCCACAACGATTGTCATTACTTAGTTGGCGAGGTTCCACTAACGTCAACACTACTGAACTGCTAACAAGTTTAAATGAGGAAATTATTGTTTTAAGGTGATTAATTACCTCAGCTGGGTGTCGAGTAGGATGGATGTCATTACCACCGAAGTAAATTATTGTTAGATGGTGAGGCCAATCTAACACAGGTGTTAATGTAGAGTTATTGTAGTAACTGTGAACTGTTGCTCCTGGTGACCTGAGGATTCTTACCTCAGTGTGAGGTATAGGTCTGAGTGTTGTGGGCAACTGACTATGTCCCACTAGTGCTACCTTATACTTGACGTATAGAAAACAAAGATTATAAATTGGTGTGGGTTTGGCTAACATATGTGGTACACTGCTGGTAACAACAGATAATAAAATATGTTTAGCCTAGGTTACTACACAATGTAATTAGTAATGATTAGTTAGGATAGCTTGATTCTCAGCTACTCTGAGAACCGAAATAGAATTTAATATTAATTAAGATGGATCCGGTTCGAAAAGGACCAAATTTGTGTCGTGAAGGAAAGCTAACTCTTAATATATTGATATTTAATTGATTGAATTGAATTACACGAAGGACCACCCTATTTTTACTGAAAAGGGTAACAGATAAATAATGCAATAAATAGGACTGAGATACCAGTGCATGTGGATAATGTAATCATCAAGAATTATTTGTTGAATATTATTGGACTGTATGATTAATTATTATTCAAGAGTTAAACCTTCCCAAACTTCACAACTGGGGGTTAATTCTAGAAGTTGAATTACACCTAGTAGACTTAATCGAGGATGGTTCTTCCCCGAGAAAAATTAGTAAGATTTAATTAAAGATAATTTGTATAAGTATTCAATAATTTGGTTAATAACAAGAGCATATTATAATAACTGTTAGACAAGAAAATTGTTCCTATCTAAAGTTCATGAGGCTATAAGAAATATGGTTAAATTCCTAGCTCACGTAAATGAAATATAATTTTCCAGATATTAAATCTCGACTATTCATAAGTAATTAAGAAATAAATCAACGTAATATCAGCTGCTTAGTTGTGACAGTGAACGGGAGCGTGGTTGGATGCTGGCGTCATCTAGAACCTGCTGGAACACGTGACTCGCTAGTGTGGCGTGGGAATTTGTCTCACCTCCGGCTGCCTCAACACACACTGGAAACCCAATATAATGTAAAATTCGTTTACACACAGTAAATTATATCATTATGGATTACTGGAATGGCTAAATTAAACTCACTGGGAACGTACTTGTCGTTAGAGAAAGGAGCACGGTGTAACGATGGACTAAGGGTAAAGTTTACATGTTTAGAGCTCTGAACCTTGTAACTGAACCACTTAACATTAGTGTTGTCCACCGACGCAATCCTTGGATCGTTGTTGTTGTTGTTAAAGATTTGCTACCTGGAACAAAGTTTCAAGTAGCACGGGCTATGGTGAGCCCGAGTATCCTTGGATCGCTGATGGAGTAGTTATGCACTCCGGGGCCAATTGATAGCAGGGGCCGATCGCATAGCTGACGAAAACTTCACCTCTCTGTGTACCAATGGCAGTCACGTTGTCTCGTAGCAAGTTTTTTTGCGCTCTCCTCCTCCCTCAACCCCTTTCTCGCGCATATGCAACATATTTTAGTAGAAACGGAAAATTCTTTTCCTTGTAATTACTCTACTTAATAGTTAATGAGAATAGAGTCGCAATTATAGGGAGTTATATATTATTTAAATTCTTGTTAAATAATCTATATAAATAAAAATGGAAATGCTCGTTTGTTCAAAATTGCTAGTCTCTGAAAGTTCTTCACCGATTGTTTTGAAATTTTCACACAACGTTCCATTATCATCTGAGCAGGTTTATATATATGCATACTATATAGATGTTGTGGTGTTTGTATATATCTGAGGAAGTCTTGGTTGTAAGGTTGATGTAAAGTCATTCCTGGTTACTGACTTTAATACTTAAACAGATTACATGACTATAGTAGCTCCCAAGCTGGTAGGCGTCCTGTAGCTTTGTTTTCCTCCTCTCTTCTCTCTCTCTGGTGTCTGAGCCGTGCACATAGAAAACGGATGGTACCATTTTCTGTGAACATGACATCCCTCCTTTTCTTTAAAAAGAATGAATACAGGATGTCTACCATGCTTGTAGCACAAAGCAAAGTTATTGACACAAAGTAAGTTATTAACATATCAAGAGATATTGCATACATTTAACATTAATTAAACACACAAAGAATTTAAACAACTTAATCTTTACCACAAAGGATTTCAATGTTAAAAATACATATGCAATGTTAAACAAACATGAAAGAAACTGTAGTACAAAGTTACAAAATATTGAATGAGAGATCTGCATTATTCAAACAATATTAAATTTAGTTTAGCATAATAAGCAAATACTTTGCATTACATAGGAACACAATTAATCATCAAATCGTGTAGGGCGTTTAACATGATGTTTAGGACGAGAGTCCTTAAATACAAAAATATCCCTCGATGAATTGTTTATCGAGTTATAACTCATTTTTTCTTTTTCTTTTGCACGACTTTTCACTTCATCATTTTCTACACTAGTTGGAATCACTTTGAAATAAGCCATATTACGTGTTATACTATGATCTCTATTATTCGCTGTTACCATAGTTCCTTTTACACTAATCACTATATATGGTTTTGTATGATACGGTATATCAAGTTTTCCCTCTTTTTTCTTTTTAACGAGAACAGTATCTCCAACCTTTATGAATTGTTCCTTTGCACGTTGATCATGAGCAATTTTCATTTTGCCCTTGGCTAGTGCATCCTTCTGAGCGAGACGTTTATCCATTACCTTGGCTGGCATGACAGGTAGTGCGATCCTCATAGGACGTCCAAATAAAAGTTCGCCAGGCGACTTGCCCAGTGTTCCATGCGGTGCTGCACGGTAGTTCCTGAGAAAAGCATACATAGCTTGTTTCCAGGATCGTCCTTCAGCATGAGCACAGCGTACAGCTTTCATGAGAGGTTGCATGAATCTCTCGACTTCTCCATTTGCTTGAGGATGCAGTGGCATCACACGGCGGTGTTTGAATCCAGTATGCTCAGTAAAGTTGACGAAGTCTTGTCCATTGAATGGCGGTCCATTGTCTGTCTTGACAACTTCAGGAATGCCAAAGTTTGAAAAGATCTTGTAGAGTTTCGGGATGACAGCCTTTGCAGATGTGGAAGTGATGATTTCTACTTCTGGATAACGTGAGTGATCATCAATAGTAGTATATTTCGTGCCGGATAGGGACACTTAACAAACAATGGGAGGTACTTATCAAACAATGGACTCAGAGGCGGGGAGCCAGATAGGCCCACTTATCATACAATGGAATCAGAGGCGGTGCGCCAGATAGACCCACCTCAAATGTAGTCTACAGTGAGCTCTCACCATATTTCACTTACTCTGAGTATCTCCTTAAACACCATGTCATTATTTAGGGGTAATTAAAGGAAATATAATCGAACAAGACTGAATGGCCCTTCCAGGACTATATGCATATATGTCCGGAGCTATATAGGATATATATACTCAAAATAAAATAGGGTGAAAAGAAATAACACTTGTTTTATACAATATATTAACAAAAGTACATAGTGGCTTAAACGTAGTTGTAATCTAATTCCCCCCCATAATATTGATTAACTAGACCCCTCCTCCGTGCCCACAGGTCCGTTGTGGGGTCTTCCTCCTCCTCTTGGGGTGATGATGATGACGATGAGTCATCATCCAGAGGGAGAAAGGAGTGTTGTGGTTCTTCCTCCCCTAGTGGGGTGCTGACGTCATAGCGTTCACTCTCACTGGAATGGTGTTGTCCTTCCTCTCCTTGTGGCTCGATGATGTCATCACTTTCACTTCCAGCAGTCACCCCTTGGGCTGAGGCGGATGGGTGGGGCTCAGGTGGTATGTCTGGATGACCATAGCCTAGGCTTTTGTATTTATTTAGGTAATAGCGTTTATTATCAAATGCACTTAAACCTCGCTTAGTATTATGGGTGGTGACAATTTGCTCTCCTACATTCCTAATTTGGGAATATTGGAAAGTATTTACTACTCCATTACTGAGTAGGGTCTCTTTAAAATGGTTATGTGTTAAAGATCTTTGCACAGCACGGGGGATACCCTTAGCCGTAATGGAATTTGAATTGTCATGCAACAGCAAACTATACATTTTGGGCTTGAGAGCTACAACTTCAAGGGTGTGTCTGTCTGAAACCTCTGACTTTAAAAGTCCTAAAACACCCTTCTTAGTAGAATCATATAAGGAGTGAGTTTCAGGAAAATTACTTGTGTCCATCCACAATTTAAGGGGTTCTTTCCCCATCTCGATAAAGACATCTTCAGTCATTAAACTGAAGATGAAACTATCGGTATCACTGTATATCAGTGCTGCCCTATCTGTATAGTGCTTCTTAAGTACCCTGTACCAAAAATGGTACATACTGTATTTTGCTAGCTCAAGAATCTGGAACCCAATGTAATTAGGGTGAGTAATTTTAATGAATGGTCTGGAACTGACGGACAATAATTTATTGTCACCTAAATGCACCATATGTTTAAAGCATGGATTCTTCACCTCACGTAAAAAAACCCTAGCAGAAGTCACTAGTTTGGTGTCAATGGCATAACGGGCTGGGTTCAATAGTGTTTTACCAAAAACACTATTAGTTAAAAGTTTGAAAAGTGTTTTCCTATCGTTACTGGTGGAGGCATTTCTATTGTTGACGTTGGTGTTAACAAATTCTGCCATAAAATCTGACTGGTGGAACTCGTAAATGGCGTGTATAGTCTCTACTTCAAGTCCTATCTCAATAAATAGCTGTAAGAGGTGTAGAGATATGAAATAATGTTTTTTGGGGAGATGATCCCCAACCAGCTTAATATTTTTTTTAGGGAGCTTTGTAATGTTAATAGTTTCCAGAAGTCCCTTACTAAATGGTGAGATATCCTCCATACTTATCCCCCTATGGTGTAAACAAAGGGGTAGATCATCTGTTAGTCTAGCTATTTCAGGTCTTATGTGTTTGGTGTCAATTAAGAGCCAGTACCCTTTGTTAGAAGAGAATGGCTGTTCTGTCATTATCTTCCCTTCACTAATGAAGGAGTTCATCTCATCAGATGACAACCTTCTTAGACCCCCATAGGGTAATTTCTTAGTCATACAACTCCCGTAAAGAGAGTTGTAATCTAAATATAGTAAGAAAGAAGAACTATCCTCCTGAGGGTTAAAAGATGGGTTGACATAGTGGTTGTTAGCTCTGACGTAACTCCTAACTGCAGTTGTAAAACCCCCTCGTATGTTTTGTGACAAGAGATTGTGTAACGTGACATCTGCACTTAACTCCAATGATATTTTGCTGCTTTTCAAGAAGCAGTCGTAGGAGTAGCCCGGGAGGCTACAGTAATGAGTCATTTCTAAAGAATAGATATCATTTAGAATTACCCTATGGTGAGTAAAAATGTCAGCTAGTAAGCCTACATCGCACCTCAAATAAACTAGGAGTAATCCTTTAAGGAGTTACATCCTGTTGCCTCCCATACTAATTTAGAATGCCTATATTCCTCCAAGGTGATGGTTGATTTGTTTAGGGAGCTGTAAAACATTTCAATAGGGGGAAGTGTTGCATCATTAAAGCAGCTGATTTTTGTGGCATATTCATAAGGGAAAAACTGTTTTCCCCCCTAAGAGTAGGTTATGACTCTCTTCGGGTAAACCTTCTATCATTGAGTGAGTGAATGTTAAGGGGCTGGCTGAATCAATGTGGGTCTTTGCTAGGGACGAAAGACTGCCCGTAATAAAAGCCAGTGAATCAAGAAATTTAAGGTTGCCTATTTCCACCTTAAGATATTTAGTCCCCTGCCTCATGAGGATATTGCTCTTAATATTTGAACCCATGGCAAACTCCCTCAAAATTAAGCCCATGTCGTAAGACATATTGTGGGCAATTAGGACTAAACTCTCTAGAGCATTCTTGTGGCGAAGGTTGCAGTAATTACATAGAGCTCCAATATAATTGAGCTTTTCCCTAAGGTGATCATGATGTTGAACCTTGAAAATTGGCGAGGGTAAATACCTCTTCACAAAAACTGACAGTGAGTTTGTCTCCTAAAATGAACCATATCCTCAAGAGAATGTCTATTTCATATTGGG
>WNGS01137312.1:0-19726 GCA_020271785.1 Procambarus virginalis
CTCCACCACATCAACGCCTAATGCATGCCATCTGTTACTACTCTGACACTGAATATGTTCTTTCTAACGTCCCTGTGGCTCATTGGTTACTCAGTTTTTACCTGTGTCCTCTTGTTCGCGTACCACCCGTGTTAAACAGTTTATCTTTATCTACCCCTGTCAATTCCCTGAGAATTTGTAGGTAGTGGTCTTGTCTCCCCTTAATCTTCTGTCTTCTAGTGTCGTGAGGTGCCCCTGGAAACACAAACCGTAACTGACCCTATTTTCTGCTTGTTACACCTTGTAATAAAGTTGTTACATCTTGGCTCAACGTGATTTTGACGTATTAGTACGTTGTTACAATTTGTTATATTAGTTCTTATAACTTGTTAGGATGTGTTAAATCTTGTTCGAACGCTGTAGCAACGTTGTAGTTTCGCTGTGTGTTTTGGCGGGGCATTTCTCGCAGCCTTTCTTCGTAACTCGTACCTCTTAGTTCTGGGACTAGCCTAGTGGCATATCTCTCAACTTTTTAAAGCTTCGCCTTGTGCTTGACTAGGTACGGGCTCCATGCTGGGGCTGCATACTCCAGGATTGGTCTTACATATGTAATATACAAGGTTCTGAATGATTCCTTATACAGGTTCCTAAAGGCAGTTCTGATGTTAGCCAGCCTCGCATACGCCGCAGATGTTATTCTTTTGATGTGGGCTTCAGGAGACAGGGTTGGTGTGATATCAACTCCTAGATCCTTCTCTCTGTCCGTTTCATGAAGGACTTCATCTCCCATTCTGTCTCCTGTGTCTGGCCTCCTGTTTCCTCTGCCTAGTTTCATTACCTTACATTTACTTGGGTTGATCTTTATTAGCCATTTGTTGGACCATTCATGCAGTCTGTCTAGGTCATCTTGTAGTCTCATACTGTCTTACTCCGTCTTAATCCTCCTCATAATTTTTGCATCATCAGCAAACAATGAAAGGAATGATTCTATACCATCTGGAAGACCATTTACATATATAAGAAACAGTATGGGTCCAAGAACTGAACCCTGCGGGACCCCACTGGTGACGCCCCGCCAGTCGGAGACCTCACCCCGCACAGTGACTCGCTGCCTTTTGTTACATAGGTACTCCCTTATCCAATGGAGTACCTTCCCTTTCACTCCTGCCTGCATCTCCAGCTTCCGCACTAGTCTCTGGTGTGGCACTGTGTCAAAGGCTTTGTGGCACTCCAAAAATATGCCCACCCTCTCTTTCTTGTCTGATTCTTGTTGCCTGATCGTAGAATTCAATTAATCCTGTGAGGCATGACTTGCCATCCCTGAAACCATGTTGGTGTTGTGACATATAGTTCCTTCGCTCCAGATGTTCGGCTAGCTTTTTTTAGCACAATTTTCTCCATAAGCTTGCATGGTATGCAAGTTAAGGACACTGGCCTGTAGTTCAGTGTCTCCTGTCTATCCCCCTTTTTGTATATCGGGACTACGTTTGCCGCCTTCCAAATTTCTGGCAGTTCACCTGTTACCAGTGATTTGTTATACACCATGGAGAGTGGCAGACACAGTGCTTCTGCTCTTTCCTTTAGTATCCATGGTGATATACCATCCGGGCCTATAGCCTTTGTCACATCCAACTCTAGCAAAGGCTTCCTACAAAAGCTACATCTCCACTGATAATCTCAAATTCCTCTAGTGGTGCCTGGTTAATTATTCCTTCTCTTATCTCTGGAACTTCTCCTTGTTTTAATGTGAAGATTTCCTGGAATTTCTTATTGAGTTCCTCGCACACTTCTTTGTCGTTTGTAATGAATCCTTCTGCTCCTATCCTCAGTTTCGATACCTGTTCCTTCACTGTTGTCTTTCTCCTTATGTGGTTGTGCAGCAATTTGGGTTGGGTCTTAGCCTTGCTTACTATGTCGTTTTCATATTGCCCTTCTGCCTCTCTTCTCACCCTGACGTATTCATTCCTGGCTCTCTGGTAACCTCCTCTGCTCTCAAGTGTCCTGTTATTTCTATAGTTTCTCCATGCTCTTTTACTTTGTTGCTTAGCTAGCTTACATCTCTGATTAAACCATGAGATTCTCATCTGCATTTAATTTTTTACCTTTTGAGCCGGTATAAACTTTTCTGCTGCCTCCTTGCACTTCTGGGTGATGTATTCCATCATGTCTTGGGTCGTCTTTCCCCTTAGCTCTGATTCCCATATTATATCTGTTTGGAATTTTTTTATCTCCTCGTAATTTCCCTTACGGAATGCTAGCCTTTTGCTTTCAGTTCCCTTTCTCGAGTACTTTAGCCCTTCTTGGACCAGATACTCAAACGTCAGTACACTGTGATCGCTCATTCTTACTGGGGCCGCGAAGTCAGTTTCCCTTATGTCGGAGTCATTCAGAGTGAAGACTAGGTCGAGTCCCGCTGGTTCATCGTTTCCCCTCATCATAGTGGGTTCCGTGACATGTTGGCTTAGAAAGTTTCTTGTCGCCATCTCCACTAGTTTGGCTCTCCATGTATCCTCTCCTCCATGCAGTTCCTTCTTCTCCCAGTCTATTCTTACGTGATTGAAGTCCCTCATGATGAGCAGATGGGATCGATTTCTACAGGCAGCAGAGGCTGCCCTCTCAATTATGTTATTAACTGCCATGTTGTTTCTGTCATACTCTTGCCTAGGTCTTCTGTCATTTGGTTGAGGGTTATATATCACTGTTACTACTACTCTAGGTCTTCCCATCGTCTTGGTGCCTGTTATGTAGTCTCTAAACCCTTCACAGCCTGGGATAACTATCTCCTTGAAACTCCACTCCTTTCTCACGAGTAGGGTCACTCTGCCTCCTCCTGTACCCTCCCTCTCTTTCCTTATTACAGTGTAATCCTGGGAAAACATCGCATTTGTTATGATTCCTGAGAGTTTTGTTTTGGTGATTCCAATTACGTCTGGGTTTACTTCTTGTGCTCTTTCTCTAAATTCATTCGCCTTGCTTGTAATCCCATCTATGTTCGTGTACATCACCTTGAAGCTGACTCCTTTCTGTCCATCCACAGTTTCAGTTGATTCCACTGGAGCAGGTAAATATGGAGGGTCTGGGATGGAGAGGGGGAAGGGGGGGGCCTGGGTCGTGAGGGAGCTGAATGTGAGGGGGGGACCTGGGTTATGGGGGGGCTGGGAGGATCTGGTTTGGAGAGGGTAGGGCGAAGTGAGGGCATGGAGGGGTGGGAGAAAAGGGAGGGCTTGGGGGATGGGGAGAAGAGGGGAGTTTGGGGGAAGGGGGGTGGGAGGGCTTGGGGGGGAGGAGGGCTTGGGGAGAGGGGGAGGAAAGAGGGCTTGGGGGGGGGGAAGGAGGGCTTAGGGGGGTGGAGGAGTGTAGGGGCTGGGGCAGGTAGGGCTTCAATTGGGTGGGAGATGAGTGTGATCCTCATCCCACTGGGGATGTTGAATTGCCTGTGGAGGGTTCCCCACTCCCTTCTGGGATCGTTGGGTTCTGGGTTGTGGTTTGCCTGATTCCTTTCCCTCTCCTTGCACTCCTTCCTTGCTGCTGCTGCTGCCCTCTGTCCCTCCTCCCTGGTCATATCCCTCTGCAGGAATACCTTTTAGAATTTCAGTGCATTGAGTAGGCTGCTCTTCTTTGCTAAAATTTCCTCTTCTGTGTCCTCGCTTTTGAAAACTACTTTATCAATCGATCTTTGTCCTTGTTGTACCGACCAAGCCTGAAAACCTTTTCTATATTCAGTTTTTCCCCCTCCATCTGTACTCCTTCAAGGATCTCTTTGACTGTGGCTTCGTCCATATCTCTCCCTTCCCTTAGAGTGGCCCCTATTTGCCTCTTAATACCTACTATGATTACTGCTCTTTTCCTCTCTATCAGTCGGCTAGTGCATCTTGCTGTTTCCTGAGAAGTAGCAACTTTCATGGCAATTTCGTGTACTGCAGAGACCACTTCTGGGGTCCTTCTAAGTATGTCTGCAAATGAGGGTTGTATTGCAGAAGTCCCTTCTATAGATACATTACCATCTTCCTGAGGGCTGGAGCGTGTCTGATATTGGGGATTCTCTTTCAGGCTTTTAATTTCCTCCCTTGCTTCAGTCAGTTCATCCTACAGGTTGGCTACCTTGTCCCCCATTACCTGTAGTTCCACTCCGATTTCACTGAACATGAATGAAAGTTCCCTTTCACTCAACATTTCACACAGCACACAGATGTGTGTGTGAGTGTGTGTGTGTGTGTGTGTGTGTGTGTTGTGTGTGTGTGTGTGTGGTGTGTGTGTTGTGTGTGTGTGTGTGTGTGTGTGTGTGTGTGTGTACTCACCTAGTTGTACTCACCTAGTTGTGCTTGCGGGGGTTGAGCTCTGGCTCTTTGGTCCCGCCTCTCAACCGTCAATCAACAGGTGTACAGTTTCCTGAGCCTAATGGGCTCTATCATATCTACACTTGAAACTGTGTATGGAGTCAGCCTCCACCACATCGCTTCCTAATGCATTCCATTTGTCAACCACTCTGACACTAAAAAAGTTCTTTCTAATATCTCTGTGGCTCATTTGGGCACTCAGTTTCCACCTGTGTCCCCTAGTGCGTGTGCCCCTTGTGTTAAACAGCCTGTCTTTATCAACCCTGTCGATTCCCCTGAGAATCTTGAATGTGGTGATCATGTCCCCCCTAACTCTTCTGTCTTCCAACGAAGTGAGGTTTAATTCCTGCAGTCGCTCCTCGTAGCTCATACCTCTCAGCTCGGGTACTAGTCTGGTGGCAAACCTTTGAACCTTTTCCAGTTTAGTCTTATGCTTGACTAGATAGGGACTCCATGCTGGAGCCGCATACTCCAGGATTGGTCTGACATATGTGGTATATAATGTTCTGAAAGATTCCTTACACAAGTTTCTAAAGGCCGTTCTTATGTTAGCCAACCTGGCATATGCTGCTGATGTTATCCTCTTGATATGAGCTTCAGGGGACAGGTCTGGCGTGATATCAACCCCCAGGTCTTTCTCTCTCTCTGACTCTTGAAGTATTTCATCTCCCAAATGATACCTTGTATCTGGTCTCCTGCTTCCTACCCCTATCTTCATTACATTACATTTGCTTGGGTTAAACTCTAACAGCCATTTGTTCGACCATTCCTGCAGCTTGTCCAGGTCTTCTTGAAGTCTCAAGCTGTCCTCCTCTGTCTTAATCCTTCTCATAATTTTGGCGTCGTCAGCAAACATTGAGAGGAATGAGTCTATACCCTCTGGGAGATCATTTACGTATATCAGAAACAGGATAGGTCCAAGTACAGAGCCCTGTGGGACTCCACTGGTGACTTCACGCCAGTCTGAGGTCTCACCCCTCACTGTAACTCTCTGCTTCCTATTGCTTAGGTACTCCCTTATCCACTGGAGCGCCCTACCTGTTACTCCTGCCTGTTTCTCCAGCTTATGCATCAACCTTTTATGGGGTACTGTGTCAAAGGCTTTCCGACAGTCCAAAAAATGCAGTCCGCCCACCCTTCTCTTTCTTGCTTAATTCTTGTCACCTGATCGTAGAATTCTATCAAGCCTGTAAGGCAAGATTTACCCTCCCTGAACCCATGTTGATGGGTTGTCACGAAGTCTCTTCTCTCCAGATGTGTTACTAGGTTTTTTCTCACAATCTTCTCCATCACCTTGCATGGTATACAAGTTAAGGACACTGGCCTGTAGTTCAGTGCCTCTTGTCTGTCACCCTTTTTGTATATTGGTACTACATTAGCAGTCTTCCATATTTCTGGTAGGTCCCCCGTTTCCAGTGACTTACTATACACTATGGAGAGTGGTAAGCAAAGTGCTCCTGCACACTCTTTCAATACCCATGGCGAGATTCCATCCGGCCCAACAGCTTTTCTCACATCCAGCTCCAATAGGTGCTTTTTGACCTCATCTCTTGTAATTTCGAACCTATCCAAGGTCACCTGGTTTGCTGCCACCTCTCCCAGCGCCGTGATATCTCCCTGTTCTATTGTAAAGACCTCCTGGAACCTTTTGTTGAGTTCTTCACACACCTCTTTGTCATTCTCTGTGTACCTGTCCTCGCCCACCCTAAGTTTAATCACCTGTTCCTTCACTGTTGTCTTCCTCCTGATGTGACTGTGTAGTAGCTTTGGTTCAGTCTTGGCTTTATTAGCTATATCATTTTCATACCTTTTCTCAGCTGCTCTTCTCACACTGACATACTCGTTCCTGGTTCTCTGGTATCTCTCTCTACTTTCTGGTGTTCTGTTATTACGGAAGTTCCTCCATGCCCTTTTGTTCAGCTCCTTTGCTTTCATACATTCCCTATTAAACCACGGATTCTTCCTTTGCTTCTCTGTTTTTTCCTGTTGGGCTGGGACAAACCTGCTTACAGCCTCCTGACATTTTTGGGTGACATAGTCCATCATGTCTTGTACGGACTTGGTTCCGAGTTCTGTGTCCCAATGTATATCCCATAGGAATTTATTCATCTCCTCATAGTTTCCCTTTCGGTACGCCAGCCCTTTGGTTCCCAGTTCTTTTTGGGGGTGATAATTCCTAGCTCAACCAGGTACTGCAGGCGATGAGTCACAATAACGTGGCTGAAGTATGTTGACCAGACCACACACTAGAAGTTGAAGGGACGACGACGTTTCGGTCCGTCCTGGACCATTCTCAAGTCGCTTGTGATGAGGAGGTAGAGAACGGGTAATAAATAGGCAAGAGAGAGGTGAGGAGGAAGTAAGGTGTAGAGAATAGTAGTAATAATGAGAACTGCAGAAGGCCTATTGGCCCATACGAGGCAGCTCCCATTATAACCACCGAAGGAAAAGTAATAGGAATAAGAAGAGGATAGCAAGGGAGCGTAGGAGAAGAGAGAAAGAAAAGGAAAGAGAAAGAAAGATAAATGGAAGAGGTAAGCTTATGTTAAGTCACGTTTGTTAGAAAGATTAGAGCATTTGAGTATGTACTGTGAAAGGGAAGAGTCCACAGCAACAAAGCCAGGACTCATGTTCATGTTGGGTACTTGGTGTATAAGAGCCGATTCTACAAGACGGCGTCTGTGAAGAGTAGAGGCAGGAAAGATAATTTTCTGTGGCTCAAAGCAAACCAGGTACTCAAAGCTCAATACACTATGATCACTCATTCCCAATGGGACTTCCAACTTAACTTCCCTTATATCCGACTCATTTAGGGTAAATATCAGATCAAGCAAGGCTGGTTCATCCCCTCCTCTCATTCTCGTCGGTCCCTTGACGTGTTGACTTAGAAAGTTTCTTGTTGCCACATCCAGCAACTTAGCTCTCCATGTGTCTGAGCCTCCATGTGGGTCTCTGTTCCTCCAATCTATCTTCCCATGGTTGAAGTCTCCCATGATTAGTAGTCTGGATCCGTTCCTGCTAGCCACAGAAGCTGCTCTCTCTCTATTATATTGATGGTGGCCAAGTTGTTTCTATCACATTCCTGTCTGGGTCTTCTGTCATTCGGTGGGGGGTTATATATGACTACTACTATAATTTTCTGTCCTCCAGTTGCTATGGTGCCTGATATGTAGTAACTGAAACCTTCACAGTTCTGAATTACCATCTCTTCGAAACTCCAACCTTCTCTTAGTAGCAAAGCTACACCACCTCCTCCTCTCCCTTCTCTCTCTTTCCTCACTACATAGTAGCCCTGTGGAAACACTGCGTTTGTTATGATTTTCTTTAGCTTTGTTTCTGTGAGTGCTATTATGTCTGGGTTTTCTTCTAGTGCCCAATCTCCGAGTTCACTTGTTTTATTTGTAAATCCCATCTATGTTAGTGTACATCGCCTTGAAGCTCACTTTCTTCTGTTCATTTTCATGTCCCTTTCTTGGCGAGCATTCTGCTGGTGTGGGAAGCTGTTCTGTGTGTGAGAAGATCTGTGAGGTGGTTTGCAGGGTCTCAGAGGATTTTGGGGTGGGGGGTGATTCACTCAGCCTCCCCCCCTCGGTCTTTACAGACAAGGGTTCACGTGTGGCTGGAACAACTGGGTCGGTGTACCAATCAGACCTGGGAACAGACAGACACAACACAGCGGAAGCATAGATATACTCTGGGTTTGGGGGAGGTGGAACCCCAGAGCACGGTAAAAGTTGCTACCCGAGTTAAGTATAGAGATAGTGCACCTCATTGCCATTACAGGAAAATCTAATGAATACTAAATTATACTAACCAAGGAAGTTACTTTACTGTACAGCGCGAGATCTCGTCACCATAGGGTGGCGAGACTGTACCTGACTACTGATGAGCGATGACAGAGGGTCATCCTCGTCCCCTGACTCGTCGGTGAAGCCATGAGTCAGCACTGCAGAGTCAGGAACTAGACCCGCTGAAGGCAGTTCTAATTCCTCTCTAGCATGATAATGTTTCAATTTATTTACATGAATAGTCCTTTCCACCTGGTCCTCGAATACTCCTTTTATAACAAGATTCACCGGCCCCGCCCTTTTAATTACTCTATACGGCCCTCGCCACCTCGGAGCTAGTTTCCTGCTCTGATTGGCGGGCGCAGCCTCATTCACTCTCAATACGAGGCTTCCTTCCTTCAACTCAAGAGGGCGCACTTTCTTGTCATAAAAATGAGCATACCGTTCCGTGCTTTCTTGGACGCTTCAGCTGCAATATTCCATGCATTTCTCATTTTTCCAAGGACCTCTGAAGGATAGTCCTCCCCGTATGCAACATTATGTCTGTTAAGCAGACCTGAGGGGAAATTGCATGAATTACCAGTAAACAAATGAAGTGGTTGTGTGTTAATTGATTGGTGGATGGCAGTATTCAAGGCTAACTGAACATAGGGTAGGTGTTCATCCCAGGTGTTTGCGTCATGTTCAGCAAGGATTGCAAGCATATCCTTGACTGAACGATTAGTCCGTTCCGTCATTCCGTTTGCTTGTGGGTGGTAGGCTGTTGTAAAAGCCGAAGTTGTCTCTAAAATCTTACAAACTTCTCTAAATATATTCCCATTGAATTCTTGACCCCGGTCAGAGACTAAAACTTTAGGAGGTCCGAATACAGTAACGAACCTACGCAAGAACGCATCTGCAACCGTACGAGAATCCTTCTGAGGTAATGCAACTAGTGTAGTGTACCTAGACAAATGGTCAACTAGCACCAACACGTATCTATTCCCTGAATGACTGTGATGTAAATCAATCAAATCTGCTCCCACCCGGTCTAAAGGTTCACGAATTTCAGGAAATTCCTGAAGTGGGGCTTGTACCTTAAGGGTACCTTTTCTCCTCTGGCAACGATTGCACGACTTCACGAAATTGATTACTTCAGAAAGTAATCCTGGGAAATAAAATAGAGACTTTGCCTTTAAGTGGGTTTTAAAGACCCCCGGATGCCCTGCAATTTTCGAAGCATGCGCAAGCTTTAACGCTGATGACCGCAACGCGTCCGGAATAACTAATTGAAATACTGCCCTATCATTCTGGCTATTAACATAATACAGGACGCCCTGTTTCATTTCAAAATCATGAATAGGTAAATTCTTTTTCTTTTTCGGGTATTTCCCTCCTTCTAAATACTCAATAATTTCTTTCCATCTAGGCTCGTTCATCTGGTACTCTCTCATTTTATCTGATGGAATGGTTTCAATATTTTCATTAACTTGAACAGCCGCTATGTTTCGACTTAGCGTATCTGGAACAACATGTGCTGGACCAGGCTTGTACAAAATCTGGAATGAGTGGGCAGAAAGTTCGTGAGACCAGCGTGACATTCGTGGGCATTTTGTTCGCTTCTTAAATATGTGTGTTAACGCTCGATGGTCTGTGTAAATTACAAAGTGCCGCTGAAATAGGTAAGGTTCGAAGTACCTAACTGATTCTACTACTGCCAGTGCCTCCCGATCCGTAGCTGAATAACGAACTTCAGGTCCTTTGACCTTTCTACTGAAATAGGCTACTGGATGGGGTAAATTATCCGCATCTCGCTGAATTAAGCACCCGCCAATAGCTATACCGCTGGCGTCAGTGTGCACCTCCCACTCTTTCTCAAAATCAGGAATCGCCAATACCGGTGTCGTGATTAGTTGGTCTTTCAGTTTGCGATAGGCCTCGTCATGCTCAGATTTCCACACAAACTTCGCATTTTTCTTTGTCAGATCAGTCAGGGGTGCTGAAATGCCAGCGAAACCTTCAATATGACGACGAAAATATCCGGCCGCCCCAAAAACCTACGCACGTCCTTTGCTGTCCTTGGAGTAGGCATGTCAGCAATGGCGCGGCAAGAATCTGGGTCAGGTCGGATACCGTCTGGGCACACCTGGAACCCCAGAAATTTGAATTTCTGAGCCGCCAGGGTGCTCTTCTGAACGTTAAGCTTGAACCCTGCCTGATCTAACAACGTCAAAGTCTCAGTCAAGTCCCGTAGGTGTTCCTCAAACGTCCTGGAATATATCACAACATCATCCAGGTACGCTAAAGAATGCCTACCCAGGACCGGACTGAGGATGAAGTTTATGGCCCTCTGAAATGACGAAGGCGCTGTCTTTAAACCAAACGGCATCCTACGGAATTGATAAGTGTGCCTACCATCCGAGAATGCTGTTTTATCCCTATCCTGTTCTGCCACCGGAATCGCCCAATACGCCGATTTCGCGTCAAGAGTTGAGAAATACTTAGCAGCACCAAATTGATCTATTATCTCCTGTATTCGGGGCAACGGATACACATCACCCTTAGTTATTTCGTTCACCTTCCGGTAGTCAACACAGAAACGATAACTACCGTCCGGTTTCCGAACTAGCACAACAGGAGAGAGCCACGGTGACGTACTAGGCTCTATCACGCCCTGTCTCAACATTTTCTGGCACTCCTCCCTGATAACGTTCTTTGCCTGTTCCGGCAACCTCCACTGTCTCGTGTACACAGGCAAATGATCACCAGTTGGAATGGTGTGCTCAATCTTATCAAGGAGACCAATCTGGTCATCCTCTGTCGCAAATAATTTCGGGAATTTTCGCAAAACTCCTCTCAGTGCCTTCCTATCCGCCTGTGTAACATGTTGCAAATCAAGTGCTGAAATTAATTTTTCTACTTCTACATTCTGTGCAACATTTCTCGTCTCGCACTGTACTTTGGATGGTGTTTTAGTATCTAACATGTTTAATGCACTACATTGTGCAGTGACGGTTGGCGTCTCAGCTGACTCATTGTGAAAGATTTCTGTGTCCTCCACCATGGTTCCCTGAGATACCCTATCACCTGCCCTGAAGCGAAAAGTCTTATGTGAAAGATTGACAACTGGAATGAGTGCACCTTTATCGAGCACTACAATTAAGTGATGAGGAATTAATAAGCTATCACATCTCCCAGCCACCTGAAGGGTGGTACCTGGTTGTATGTGACGTCCCACGGCTACTTTAATAAATTTAACAGAATGTGGTGGGCAACTCTGTTTGGTCAATGCATGCAATGCGCATGACCTCTTAACTGTGTCTGGAAGAGACTTAAAAATCAATTTTGGATAGTGCGCATTATATTTCTGCTTCCTCTTAATTGAAGCTACAACTGGGGGATGGTCGATCATCTCCACTGGGTAGGAAGTCTGTCCCAACTGCAACCTGCAGTTCCTAGCCCCTTTTTGAGCAGACAAGGAATAATCAAATCGCGACAGAAAATCAGTTCCCATTAAGATGTGACCAGGAAAATCAAGGTTCTCTACGATCGTACATGTGTGAGGCTGCAATTCCCCATCAATTTCAAAATTAACTGTACCTTGACCTACGATCTCAATCTTTTCCCCATTGACCGCTGTTAATGTCTTTGCGCAACGTTTAAGACGTGCATACTTAAAATTGCTGAAGGCTGACTTTTTAATTACAGTTGCCTGGCTTCCTGTATCAACAAAAGCTGTCAATCTTACACCTTCCACTTTCACCTCAAAAGTAGGCCTACCATCACTAGGAGCCTGCTTTCATGCTTTCGTAGTAGTGACTTTACAGTCCCTCTGTATATGTCCGTGCTTCCCGCAGGAGTAACACCTCCGCGGATCTCTGTTGGTACCCCGCGCAGGGTGGCTCGAACGTGCAGCTGAGGGCTGCTTCCCGCCTGATGAACCCGCGCTACAGTTACTCAGCTTGTCTCGCCCGCCTTGACTCAACGCCTCTACGTATGGGGACGACTGAGCGCCCGATGTCCCTGTGCGCGTCTGCCTGTCTAAGGCTGTGGCGGCCTGTTGGACTAGGTCTTTATAACTCACAAACGCTCCCTCCGCAAATAAAAACGGCCCCATAGCAGAAGGTAACGTTTTGCAGAACAATTGTTTGGCTAATCGCTCTGCCTGACTCGAATCTAACCCCAGTTCCGTAGTGAGGTCGTCAACCCTGCTCTTTAACAGTGTCCCGAAATCCTTGACAGTGCTGCGGTCATCCCTCTTAAGTGACTGCAGATAAAAATGAGCCTCATCTTCTGACACCTTTTCCTTGAATCTGTCCCTAATCGCTTGGACAAACTGTGGCCAAGTCGTCAGGTGCTGAAACTCTGACAATCTCGCCAGTGGACCGGCTACGTCCACGCAAGACCCCATAGCGAGAGTAATTTTCAAACTATCCTCTGGGACAGCCTCCAGCATCGAACTAATCTGACAAAGCCAGTCTTCCACTCGGCGGTTGCGTTCCACCTTAATAAGCGGCAACTCCGTACCTCTGAGTGTCGGCAGAGTCATCTTGGGAATCAGACTCATAATTCCCGGTTTGTATGACGCGGGGCTACTGGAAGTGGGTGGGCCCTGGGGTTGGGAACTGGGTTGAGGATGGGGTTCGGGTATGGTGTGGGTGTGGGCGGCCTCTTGTTGGGGTGTGGATTGAGGGTGGGGATGGGGTTGAGGTATGGTGTGGGTGGCCTCTTGTTGGGGTGTGGATTGAGGGTGGGGATGGGGTTGAGGTATGGTGTGGGTGGCCTCGGTTGGGGTGTGGATTGAGGGTGGGGATGGGGTTGAGGAATGGTGTGGGTGGCCTGAGGTTGGAATGGGTAAGGGGTGGCCTGGGGTTGGAGGAAGGGTTGGTATAGGAATGGAGGTTGGGGTTGGTATATGAAATGAGGATGGGGTGGGTATAGGAATTGAGGATGGGGTTGGTATAGGAGATAGGGTTGAGGTTGTCGTGATGGGTGAGGTGTACCCAGGTATTGTGGTATTGTTCTGTGAGGTAGTTCCTGCTGTTGGTGTGGCGTCGATGTCATGTGTGGGGGAACCCAAGACGGCTCCCCCCACTCTTGGGACGAATCATCCTCCCTAGACTCCCCACTCATGTCAATAATTGTATCTGCACTGGCACGGAAAGATACGCCCGGCTGCCCAGTCCCCTGCAGAACCCGCGACCCCGTCGACTCAGTCCCACTGACTCCACCTGTGACGTCAGCTGAGCTACCCGAGCGGTCCCCAGTGGTGTCGGAAGAGGTGCGATCCTCTACACTTCCACTCCCACTGGTCGCCACTGACTGGTCACTGTCTGGGTTAAGCATGTCCTGTGATTGCTGGTGTGCCATGTCTCTTGTAACTACTCTTCAATACACCCTCTACCCGGACTCACTACAACCGTGAACTTGCACAAATAAAACACAACTCTTTTCCAAGAGAAAACTAACTAAATTCCCAAAGTAGGAAATACAACGATTAATCTAGAGAATCTCTGAAGTGAATTCGATGAATGAGCGTCTGCCCCGCACTCGTGTCTGACCTTGAAGTAACCCGCAGTTCTATTACTGAAACCTAAGTCCTTTACGTTAAAAAAAAATAAAGAATCTAATTTATATAAAACAATTTAAAATGATAAAATAACTAACGCGCAGCACTCGTGATAGATTAATAAAGAATATTTACTGTACTTTAATACTAAACGCACTTGAAGTGAGCAGCGTGGCCACTGATGACTGATGGAGCGGGACCAGCTGCGCTGAAAAACTAAGTCCCGCGCTTTTTCGCTTAAACGCTGAAAAATCAAAATTTTTGTTCTGAAGGAAAATGACTAGTTTTACGTTACCAAACAGCTCTAGCGATTAATATAGACTCCCAGGACATATATTGTCTTGTCAAAATTTGAATTTTCACCAAAACTGCGTTTTTTTTTTTACTCAGTGCTGGACTCTGCCAAATTTTTGCACCCGGAAAAAATTCTATCACCCAAAATATGGTAAAACTCCCTTAATTCGTCAAAAATTGGTTTCTTGTTCTCAGATATAAATACGCTATTATTTAATACTGACGCTGTATACAAAACAATACTGACACATCGGGTGGTTTCAACACTCATCAATTCGAATTTTCACCAAAATCTGAGGTTTTCACCTCAAGTGAACTCTAATAAAATCACAACACGATTTTCTCGAAAAATAACTAAATTCGGCAAAAATGTAATTATCACTGTTTAATGCTTAAGAAAAGGATTACGTCCCTTGCGCACACTAGAGGGTAATACTGGCCCCAGAATATACACGAAACATGAGAATTCGAATTTTCGCCAAAAAGTCAGATTCTAGCCCACGCTGGACTTAGAAAATTTTTCCACCTACGTTTCCACAAAAAAAGAATTCTAAGTCTAAAACGTAATTCTACCGTCTTACTGGTAAAACTAGAAACAATATCACTCGCAACGACTGGGGAATCCTAATGACGCCCAGACCATGTACGTGACCTACTAATACAAATTAATTACAGTTAACGACTTTCCAACGTTGACTTAGCCGAAAACTTATCCCAAAATATTTAAATTTCCACGAGTTCTATCAGACACTTACACGAAAATTACTATCCCTTAACAAACTCCTTCACTTAACTATCGTGATGGACCTATAGCCCTAAGTTCAGAGGATTAACTACGCTCTAGAAACAACGCCTCTGACTTAGACTAATACAATAAGGAACAGCAAAACTTAATGTACGCACTTAGCCTAATATACACGAAAATACGGAACACTTAAACAAAAATTGAACCGGGGATTGAATTTTAAGGGAAAAAATTGTTAATCACACGGGAGGGGGTTCTCTACCTTCTACTACCCCCCTTTTTCTCTCTTTGTACCCGTATTCTTTACTGTAGTTCTTTACCAAGGGACCCCAAGACTTTTACTCTAGCCAACTCCACGCCACGTGGTCTCAAGACGAATGACCGTCTCAAGATTCTACACCCGTGTGACGTGAAATAGACTTCTAGCAAAGCTCTAGGATCTCCTTTCCGCCGCCACCACCAGATCATTAACACGGATGAGCAATGATCGAGATCTGGATCGATCACGCTAAGCAATCAACCTTGGGGCTTGATTCCCCACTAGTAATAACTATCCCTTGGATCTTACGTGGGTGGTTAATTAAAATCAACAGGAGAAATAATCCTGATTCGGTGTTAGAATCGGCGTCCAATTCAACTCGACCACGTGGGGACCACGTGACAAGGACAATTTCACAAAAATACAAAAAGAAAAATGGAAATAATAAAAGTGCACATTAATAACTAATTAATTTATTCAAAAACTAAGCAAGATCTAAATAGTTGGCACTCCCTAACTTGAACACTCCTTGACTGAATATTTAACGGCAATGAGTTGACTATTCCTAAGAAACTCCAAGCAACTTTTACCTTCTATAGGAGACCATTTGGTCACCATTTGGTCCAGGAGACATCTCCCGTCACGCAGGGTGCAGTCGCACCTCCACAGATCTCCAGTATCATCTATTGATACTGGTAATTGCTCAAAAGGGCCACCACTTTCGGGCTATTCATGCCCGTGCCATCTCTTGGGTGGCTTAATCTTTATCAATCAATCAATCAATCTTCTATAGGCAGCTAGATGTTGTGTTGCCTTGGGGAAGAGGTGAGATGGGGGGGGACCTCTCCCAGCTGCTTCTGAAACCACACTGATCTCTCTCCCTGCTCCTCTACCCAGACGCCTAGATCTGTATTCTTCCGCTAGTATCTAAGTTACTTTGCCAGGCTTAAGTTATAACAATTAACCTCTGTCGTACTGAATTATCCAGATTGATTGACTATTGTAACTGAAATTAAATTATTTAAGCATCTTAAGACAAGTTATTCCCAATTACCAAATAGCTATTTGACCTTTGAGAAAAATAGAGGACATGGCAACTGGTGACCTATGACCGCTCTAGGTCACTCCGCAATAAAGTAGTCCTGACCTTGTGACGTCACTGAAGGTGACTTAAAACTCATTCTCCTAATAATTAATATACTCTTGATATTATAAACAGTAATACTATACAATACAATTTGAATGCAAAATGAATGAAGGCTAATTTCTCTAAATAAGTGAATATTACAGAATGATTCATTATGCGAGACTGAACAAAGGCATCAAGTTATTTTCACCGCTAATTCCCTGGGGGATGCTCCCGGGTCGACGTGCGGGTCTCCCATTCTCCCTTGTATAGATAAAACATTCTAGATAATTCTTACAAGCCTAGTTTGTTACATGAGCATGGTGCAGTGGGTTAAGGCATTACCTGTTATGCCAGTTGCTGGAAGGCTTCTGTGCTGGCTAGGGTTCGAGTCTCCTGGTGGGAAAGTGTTCTAAAGTTATATATATATATATATATATATATATATATATATATATATATATATATATATATATATATATATATATATATGTCTTATTTACCATATATCTTAGTGATATATGGCTTGCGCGTTCATGCAGCTTTCTCACACATGATAGACTCAGTGCGGCCCGTGCATGCGCCAGAATTTGATGAAAAACTGTACCCAAATGGATCCATGAGTGTCGTCGGGGGTTGATCAGTCAGGGAGCTTAGTTAATAAGCACCAAGACTGACCAATCTTTATAAGACGATCATTGGTGCGTGGTGCGGTGGTCACGGTACTGTGTACGTTTAGGGGTGATCCTGGACGTCATGGGTTCGAATCCTGGCCGGGTCAAAGAGTTCTTAGTGATATATGGCTTGCGCGTTCATGCAGCTTTCTCACATATATATATATATATATATATATATATATATATATATATATATATATATATATATATATATATATATATAGCCTCATCAATCATCAGTCACTAGCCTCATCAGTCACAAGGGCAATAAATAATTTCCCCAGAGCTGACAACTTGATCCCCATCCCTCCTCAACGCAAAAACCGTCGTGGAAGACCCAAGAATTCCAATGATAATTTTAAGCTTGGAACACAAGTGACCAAGAAAATTTAAGAGGGCAACACAGTAGGGGCAATTAGATTACTTACCAGCGAAGAAACAATCGCCCCTAGAGATACAGCAACTGCCGACTCACTGAGAGAGAAGCACCCTCCCAGAGTACCATGGGAACCCACTGCTCGGGACACAAATGACCCAGACATGGGACCTCTATTCCTCCAAGCATCAGAGGTATACAAAGCCATCATGTCATTTCCACCAGGCTCAGCAGGGGGATACACTGGAGTAAGACCTCAGCACCTCAAGGAGGTGACAAACCCAGTTCTCGGCGAAGTTGCCGAGACACTACTGTCAGAGATCACGAAGTTTGTCAACGACTGTCTCTCCGGGTTGATCCCAGATACAATTAAACCCTTCTTCTTCGGAGCATCCCTTTGTGCCCTTAAGAAGAAGGATGGTGGAGTCAGACCCATTGCCGTGGGCAACACACTTCGGCGCCTTGGTGCTAGGGGAGCTGTCAGAAAAATCAGCATAGACGCTGCAACGATGCTTCGACCCCATCAACTAGGTTTTGGTGTCCCCCATGGCTGTGAAGCAGCAGCTCATGCAGCACGAGCCTATGTCAAGGACCTCCCAGAAAATAAGGCATTAATTAAATTAGACTTTAAAAATGCCTTCAACCAGGTAAAAAGGTATGTGGTACTGGAAGCAGTTCGAACCAGCTTTCCTTGTCTACTTCCTTTCGTCTCAGCAGGGTACAGTAGGGAATCGACACTGTTGTTTGGGGAACATGAAGTTGTTTCTGCAGAAGTGTCCAGCAGGGAGACCCACTTGCCCCTTTTCTTTTCTGCATGGCAGCTAAGGAGGTCACAAGTAGGTTGTCCAGCGAATTCAACATCTGGTTCCTGGACGATGGCACCCTGGCAGGGACACAGGAATCCCTGCTAGGAGATCTTCAGCTAGTGAAATCTAGGGAGAGGAGTTAGGCCTTACACTAAATCCATCAAAGTGTGAAATCATCTCGTCCAGCCAACCAATCATAGATGCAGTACAAATCTTATTGCCAGGAGCCCAAGTGATCGCTCCCACCGACAGTGTGCTGCTAGGGGCACCTCTGGGCTCGAACGCCATTGAGGTAGTCCTCGAAGAAAAGCTTAAAGACCTAAGGAGGATGGAGGCGCGAATAGGGGCTTTGGATGCTCACGATGCTTTGTACCTTCTTACAAGGTGCCTGGCCTTGCCCAGACTTACCTATTTCCTCAGGTGTGCTCCTTCCTTTGACAGCCCAAAATTAACAGAATACGACTCACTCCTAAAGACAATAACTATGAAAGTGTTAAACCTCTCCCTGCACGATGACCAGTGGGACCAAGCAACACTCCAGTTAGACTCGGGGGTATAGGTATTCGCAAGGCGACACAGTTAGCATTGCCGGCATTCTTATCCTCGACCTGTGCTACAAGTGAATTAGTGAAGGAAATACTACCAGAATACCTAAGGAATTCCATTGGGATTCGTGATCCCAAATTTGTGGAAGGAGCTGGTCGGTGGGACACACTCGCCAATTCACACACCCGACCAACTTGTCCAAACGACGGTAAACAGGCCAAATGGGATAGCCCCATAGTGGAGAACATCGCCAAAGCATTGCTGGACGTAGCTTCTCAGAAGGACAGAGCGCGTCTCCTAGCTGTGCAAGCCCCCCATGCTGGGGACTTCCTGTTGGCAGTCCCTAATTCCGCCTTGGGCACCCGCCTGGACCATCGAGCCCTAAGTATTGGTGTTGCTCTGCGCCTTGCCGCCCCTATCTCCACCGAGCACCGGTGTATTTGCGGCCAGGCACGGGCAGACCAATACGGCAGCCATGGTCTCATCTGTCGTAAGACACAGGAAAGATTGCCAGGCACGAGGCAGTCAATGACATCATCAAGAGAAGTTTGGCTACAGCTGGGTGTCCAGCACAAAGGGAACCCCAGTTGTGCAGACCTGACAACAGCCAAAACGCCCAGATGGAGTCACCCTGCAGCCATGGAGGGAAGGTAAACAGGTCGTATGGGATTACACCTGTGCATCTACATTGGCTGATACCTATTTACGTTACAGCTCAGCGGAGGGAGGTGGGGCAGCCACCTTCAGGGAGACCCAGAAAATCCACAAGTACAGAGAACTAAACGTTGTTACAGGTTCGTGCCGATAGGCTCAGACTCTGGGCGCCTGGGGTAAATGTGCACTCAAGTTTTTAAAGGAGGTTGGTGAGGAACTCATTGGGAAAACTAGAGACCCACGAGCAGCCAGTTTCCTGTTCCAGCGCCTCAGTGTCGCAGTTCAGAGGGGAAATGCGTGCTGTATCCTGGGTACGCACCCAACCTCCGAGGAGCTGGACGAGGTCTTCGAACGCTGATTGTTTACTTGTTATATATTGTGTGTGTGTGTGTGTTCTCTGTAAATTGTAGCATTGCAATAAATAAAACAAAACATACAAAAAAAATAATAAGGGTGGTAGGAGAAGAAAAGAATAAAGTATTCAGTGAGAATCCATAAGATCTTCTCTGAATGCTCTTTGTTTTCTTCTTCGAGGATGTGGGTCCCTGCAATTGCACCAGAGGTGGTACCACTAATATATATATATATATA
>WNGS01137318.1:0-25205 GCA_020271785.1 Procambarus virginalis
GGAAACCTCCGCTCCTTCCCATGACTGTTACATCTAAAGAGGGCAGCTTTCCCCATCCTTCTCCATCTCGTAAGTGAAACGCAAACACAGGAATTTCTGCTCAAACGCCTCTTCAGCTCCTGCAGATGTGACATCAGGTACCTGTGTAAAATGTCGTCAACATACCTGCAGTATATGGCCGGTTTCAAGTCAAGTCGACTAAGGACTTTTTTCTCGATAGTACCCCCCATGTAGAAGTGTTCGCAAACAGGACACCTAGGGGAGAACCCATGGCGACCCCAACTACTTGCTTATACATGTGCCCATCCGGGCTCAAGGAAGGGTGCCTCCTTAGTACAAGAGCTTGAGATAGTTCCGGCTTGAAAGTAGTTTCCGCCATGGACTCTGATTAATTTGGGTCTCACAACTGGACTCTGACGAATTTGGGTCCTAAAGAAGATACTCCTGTTAAATTTGGCCTAAAACCTGGTCTCTGACTAATTTTCGGTTTTAATATGGCTCTAGTTTTCAGATTTCTATCTGGACACTGAATAATTTAGGTTTTTTTACTGGACTCTGACAATATATGGGTCTAAAATAATCTCTGTCTTTAAATGGCTCTATGACAAATCTGTCCATCAAATGGTCCATGATAATTTTCGGTCCTTTGGTTATGGATGAAATAGCTGTAAATGGGTATAAAACTAAAACTTACTGCTAAGATTCTACTTTCCTTAACAAAACTTCTATAAATGCATCTCTGAAAATTGTCTTTTTTCTAAATTTCGGTCATAAACTGGTAAATAAACTTCTATGATAATATGAACTCTGAAAATATTTTACTAAAACTGAACTCTGAAAAATTCTGAATATTCCCCATAAGAACTCTTAACAAACCTCTAAGATCTCTGAAATTATTTTCTCATAAGAACTCATAACAAACTTTTATGAACACTTCATCCGAAAATGGTCTTTGAAAAATTTCGTTCTTTAACTCTGAAATTTTTTTATGGAAACCCAACAGTCCACACGGGATTTATAAAATTAACTGGAAAACCGACACCCCACATGAGACTTAAATTAACTTGGAACCCCCGACGCTAAAAAACGGGATTTAAAAAAAATCCTCTTTAGCCTGTCATCTCTATTACTTCCAAAAGCTTTCATCAGGTCTCCAACAGCTGTCCTCCAGCTCTCTAACAGCTTTCACCAGCTATTCACCAAATCTACAAGAGAGCTGCCCAGACTTTCATATCAGGGTGCCAAGACTAGTGTGGGAACAAAACACTTGTGATAAAGTATGGTACTGACATTAATCAGAGCCAAGTATGGCGCTTATATTCTCTATGCACCTGAATTGCGCTGGTGTTATGATCCCAGGTACCTGAGAAACGAGTCTACTGAGGTCGTGCAGAGTTATTCTGCACGACCTGACCTAAATAAATGGTCAAAGAAATATAGACATGGAGGTACATACGTAAAATAATTGGTCAGATTTGATAAATAGTTTAAGAGTATGGGTAGTGAACAAGAACGTAAGTAAACGAACTGTCATCAGATGTGGAGAGTTTGCTGGGTGCGTGAGGCTCGCTTCTGAGGACATTGAGCTCACTTGAGCACCAGAAAGTCTCGTTCCGTTGAGCTCCTGTCAGAGAAGAACCTCGTAGTTGATATACCTTCAAGAGGACGGAAATGTGCTGACGTTTTAGCTGGTGGAATCAAGCTGGGAACGTTGTGATCTCAAGTCCTGGACGGCAAAAAGAGTTGTGAAGCCGCCCAGAGATGTTTTTGGGCAGCCGTGGATGCGCCATCAAGAGGGAGAGCAGCACCCTGTAGGAGACCTTATTGTGGGTTTGTCCCTGAGAAGAAGTTGATGGGAGTACTTTGAGCCAGAGGAGAAGTTAATGAGTGGAACTTCAAGGCCGTAGGGGTGGATATTGAACCCTGTGGAAGAGCAGAGCCCCATAGTGAGGAGGTGGAGCTCCAGTTTGTGAGAAGAGGAGCAGTGAAGTGAAGTTTCACATGCTTCTGTGATATCAGTGGTGAAGCACCATTGCTGTTAAGGAAGACTTCATGGTGTAGCAGCCGGAAGAGCTGTGGAGGACCCTGGTAGACAGTTCTAAGAGGACCTGAAGGTGTTCAGGGTGGAGAGCCTCTGTAGAGAAGAGGTTCTTAGTAATTAACTTATGGAGAGTCAGTAGAGCATTTGTGTCATTAGCGTGCAAGACGCGATGGAAGGTGGGTGACTGACCATTTTTGTATCAAGGAACATTCATATTAATGTTTATAGTGTTACAACCATTGGCTAGATTTCCTTGTGTACACTTCATGTATATTTATATATGTTCTGCGACTGATAGGGTGAAAGTTACATTTACTTATGCTGAAGTTTATAGTTACAACTGTAGGCCGAATTACCTGCAGATATATATATATATGTTCTGGGGCTGATAGTGCCGTAGTATATGACAAGATTTAACCCACCTAATGAGGCTGATAGCATAAGTGGCGAGCCAGGAGTTGGACTACTACTTGAGATAAGCAGCTGATAGTCCCGATGGGATTGGATGCAACCTGATTGCAATAGCATAGAGTGTTGGAGTTATTATTGTATCTTGTATGTTTGTATATGTTCTCTGTATATTTAATGTTTATAACTAGAAGGTGTCTGCCCTTGTCCTAGTGAGGCTTCCCAGAAAGTAGGAAAGAAGAGAGAAAGAACCAAGAACCATAGCTGTGGACAGGGTATAACGGAGTATAGTTCAAAAAACAGGTGATTAAGGAGATCATACCACATAAGGGAGAGAGTGGGGTGTCACGGTGGCTTTGAGTGGGTGTGTGCACGTGACAACGAGGTCAGTACTTTAGCCGCACCTCCTTAAACGCATGACGTTGAACCCCTCTCCAAGTGCCAGAAGTGCCCAGGGTGATCTTCTGGCCCAAATAACCACTCTCCGGTTTTGGGTATGGTTGTCCATAAAGAAGGACGACCAACATCAACAAAATATCAAAACTGGTCTCCCATTGTCAGGGACAGGAAGCCTGCTAGTCTTATCTTAGTCCCTCTAGGCCTTCTGCTGACTGTTCCCAGGAAACCTTACACAACAATCGTCTACTTTCCAGGTAACTATTTACTGTTAGGTGTATACAATCACGAGGTGTAACACACACAATAAGTGTCCAAACGTGTCGCTCTGCCTAGGAATCGAACTGTGGTCCAACCGGTTGTGAGCTGACTGTGCTACAGTTACTCATTCATTTGAGGAACACCGGCGCAATCCTCCCCCACTACCCGCAGCACCACAGTATGCTGTGGCTGTCAGTGGCCTGGAAACACTTTATGCCAGTCACTGATCACTTAGGTTACACACAGCTTAAAATTGTCACTCCCACCGCTACTAAACTGTCCTTCCTTACCAGGAAATATCTTCCCAGTTGCGGTTGGTAAGACCCCAAGGAGTAAGACAACACGGACTCCGGTCAACATCTGGGATTCGAACGCCGGCGCGTATTCCCGCTATATTTATAAGGAAATTGTAAATTCGAACGGGTGATGCAGTCGATGGTGGCCGTAAAGTTCTCATTTGTTCTCGCGTTAATAGCATGGAGGACGGGTTGGAGTGTGAAGGTTTAGCAGAGGATAGTAGAAGCATGTCACTGAAAACGGGAAGGATTCATTCTCCTGATTAGTTTCTATAAAGTAAGCTTTCGATCTGTAAATTGTGTCCATTACAATTTATGCGGCTAATTTTAAGTTAACAAATTTACATTTTCCTTAAGTTTTGTGGTTTTAAATGCAATATTTTGCACATGAATGTCAAAAACATTTATATTCATTTTTTTTTAATAAATATAAATCTTCCAAACTTTTAGTAAGAGTTTACCCACACCTGCTACCTATTACCAAGATTTTCTGGGGCCACATTCATGAAGAAGTTATGCCAGTTGTTAGGAAACTTGCTCTGCTTACTGCCTTCTCAGCAGTTAAGTCGCGATTCAGCAGTGTTTATGAACACAAATCTTGGTAACAGCATACTTGGGATCACGACACCCGCGGACCAGTCCCAGCGTTACGTAAACCGTTCATAAGTGAAGTTTTTCCTTGACTTCACAACAAGGAACTCTTAATACCTTGGTCTGTGAATACCGTTACCACAGATATATATACTTTGTGTGTGTCTGTTAATCCTACTAAATATGAAATTTAAGAAAAGATAAAACTAGCATATGTTACGATTGCAATCTCGTTCGTCCCTTCCTAGCTTTAAGTCATTTTCCCAACTTCTTGAAACGTACTGGACAACCCATTGATCATTCCAGATTAAGGCAGGAAGTGTGCAAGTTGCATGGAATAGGGAAATTCTCAGTTTGAAGATGTGTTAAGGGGTGTAGCCTATCTGCCATTTCTCAATAAGATGGTTGCAAGCATCGCTGCACTTGATGATATTTTTTCAAGGAGCGAGGCGAGGGCTCCAGAGTCTAGGATGTGAGAGAAGAACCTGATTGGCGAGAGGTTTCATGAAAGGACCAATCAAGAGGTGACCCATGGTCACCTCTTGATTGGTTGTTTGACCAGTGAGAGCAACGAGACTTGACACTGGCGTGAGAGGCTTTGCTCTTGCCCAAGATTGTGTCGAGGATGAGTGTGCTAAACTTTGCTCCCGAATTTGTTTAAGAATTCGTTATGTAGCGGCGTGTCTGGACAGTTATATATTTTTCGAAACAAATTATTTATGAAATGATTGAGCTTTCCAATATGTTATATATGATATATATATAGTGCAAAGAACACTGTGAAGTCATTAGGATAAGCCTAATTAACACCAGGGAAGTGTAATTCGTCGATTTCTGCGAAAGTTACATAGTTGAGGAAGCGAGAAGCGGGCTGATCTCCGGGTAAGGGTGGAGAGCAGCGGTCATTCAACAGCCGTCACTGCAGCTCCCTACCGCTCCCCACACACTACACTCAGAGAGCCACGGCGCTAGGGACCACCAAGAATGGGTTGTGAAATAGCAGTGAGACAGTCACGTCGTGAGCAGCCTGTGACCCTCATCCAGTGAGAGGCAGTGTGGTGTAAAGTTTACAGTTTATGTTAATGACGTTTTTGATTGCAAGTTTGGGCATTGCAGTGACCCAGTTACAGCCAGGTAGGCTGTAAATGGCCTAACCTGCTGACCCAGATACAGCAGCAGAGACGATTTGCGGTGATATTTATGTGAAGTGACAGTCTGATGTTAGAGCTACTTGATACCAGCGACGTGTGAGGTGGTGCCCTTGTGGGAGATGTTCACAGTCTGCAGTGACAGTGTTGCAGAGAGAGAGCCTGGGACCTGTGTTGCAGTGACAGGACCCGGGACCAGAGTTGGAGAGAGGGCCCGGGACCAGTGTTGGAGAGAGGGCCCGGGACCAGTGTTGCAGGGAGAGGGCCCGGGACCAGTGTTGGAGAGAGAGCCTGGGACCAGTGTTGGAGAGAGGGCCTGGGACCAGTGTTGCAGGGAGAGGGCCCGGGACCAGTGTTGGAGAGAGGGCCCGGGACCAGTGTTGGAGAGAGGGCCTGGGACCAGTGTTGGAGAGAGAGGGCCCGGGACCAGTGTTGGAGAGAGAGCCTGGGACCAGTGTTGGAGAGAGAGCCTGGGACCAGTGTTGGAGAGAGAGCCTTGGACCAGTGTTGGAGAGAGAGCCTGGGACCAGTGTTGGAGAGAGAGCCTGGGACCAGTGTTGGAGAGAGGGCCTGGGACCAGTGTTGGAGAGAGAGCCTGGGACCAGTGTTGGAGAGAGGGCCCGGGACCAGTGTTGGAGAGAGAGCCTGGGACCAGTGTTGGAGAGAGAGCCTGGGACCAGTGTTGGAGAGAGGGCCCGGGACCAGTGTTGGAGAGAGAGCCTGGGACCAGTGTTGGAGAGAGAGCCTGGGACCAGTGTTGGAGAGAGGGCCCGGGACCAGTGTTGGAGAGAGAGCCTGGGACCAGTGTTGCAGAGAGAGGGCCCGGGACCAGTGTTGCAGAGAGAGGCCCTGGGACCAGTGTTGCAGAGAGAGAGGCCCTGGGACCAGTGTTGCAGAGAGAGAGGCCCTGGGACCAGTGTTGCAGAGAGAGGGCCTGGGACCAGTGTTGCAGAGAGAGGGCCTGGGACCAGTGTTGCAGAGGCCCAGGGAACAGTGTTGCAGAGAGAGAGGCCCTGGGAACAGTGTTGCAGAGAGAGAGGCCCTGGGAACAGTGTTGGAGAGAGGGCCTGGGACCAGTGTTGGAGAGAGAGCCTGGGAACAGTGTTGCAGAGAGGGCCCGGGACCAGTGTTGCAGAGAGAGGGTCCGAGACCAGTGTTGCAGAGGCCCAGGGACCAGTGTTGCAGAGGGCCCGGGACCAGTGTTGCAGAGAGGGCCCGGGAACAGTGTTGCAGAGAGAGGGCCTGGGAACAGTGTTGCAGAGAGAGCCCGGGACCAGTGTTGCAGAGGGCCCGGGACCAGTGTTGCAGAGGCCCGGGACCAGTGTTGCCTGGGGCCCGGGACCAGTGTTGCAGAGCCCCGGGACCAGTGTTGCAGAGGCCCCGGGACCAGTGTTGCCGGGGGCCCGGGACCAGTGTTGCAGAGGCCCCGGGACCAGTGTTGCAGAGGCCCCGGGACCAGTGTTGCCTGGGCCCGGGACCAGTGTTGCAGAGCCCCGGGACCAGTGTTGCAGAGGCCCCGGACCAGTGTTGCCGGGGGCCCGGGACCAGTGTTGCAGAGGCCCCGGGACCAGTGTTGCAGAGGCCCCGGGACCAGTGTTGCAGAGGTCCCGGGACCAGTGTTGCCGGGGGCCGGGACCAGTGTTGCAGAGGCCCCGGGACCAGTGTTGCAGAGGCCCCGGGACCAGTGTTGCAGAGGCCCCGGGACCAGTGTTGCCGGGGGCCCGGGACCAGTGTTGCAGAGGCCCCGGGACCAGTGTTGCAGAGCCCCCGGGACCAGTGTTGCAGAGGCCCCGGGACCAGTGTTGCCGGGGGCCCGGGACCAGTGTTGCAGAGGCCCCTGGACCAGTGTTGCAGAGGCCCCGGGACCAGTGTTGCAGAGGCCCCGGGACCAGTGTTGCAGAGGCTCCGGGACCAGTGTTGCAGAGGCCCCGGGACCAGTGTTGCAGAGGCCCCGGGACCAGTGTTGCAGAGGCCCCGGACCAGTGTTGCAGAGGCCCCGGGACCAGTGTTGCAGAGGCCCCGGGACCAGTGTTGCAGAGGCTCCGGGACCAGTGTTGCAGAGGCCCCGGGACCAGTGTTGCAGAGGCCCCGGGACCAGTGTTGCAGAGGCCCCGGACCAGTGTTGCAGAGGCCCCGGGACCAGTGTTGCAGAGGCCCGGGACCAGTGTTGCAGAGGCCCCGGGACCAGTGTTGCAGAGGCCCCGGGACCAGTGTTGCAGAGGCCCCGGGACCAGTGTTGCAGAGGCCCCGGGACCAGTGTTGCAGAGGCCCCGGGACCAGTGTTGCAGAGGCCCCGGGACCAGTGTTGCAGAGGCCCCGGGACCAGTGTTGCAGAGGCCCCGGGACCAGTGTTGCAGAGGCCCCGGGACCAGTGTTGCAGAGGCCCCGGGACCAGTGTTGCAGAGGCCCGGGACCAGTGTTGCAGAGGCCCCGGGACCAGTGTTGCAGAGGCCCCGGGACCAGTGTTGCAGAGGCCCCGGGACCAGTGTTGCAGAGGCCCCGGGACCAGTGTTGCAGAGGCCCCGGGACCAGTGTTGCAGAGGCCCCGGGACCAGTGTTGCAGAGGCCCGGGACCAGTGTTGCAGAGGCCCCGGGACCAGTGTTGCAGAGGCCCCGGGACCAGTGTTGCCGGGGCCGGGACCAGTGTTGCAGAGGCCCCGGGACCAGTGTTGCAGAGGCCCCGGGACCAGTGTTGCAGAGGGCCCGGACCAGTGTTGCAGAGCCCCGGACCAGTGTTGCAGAGGCCCCGGACCAGTGTTGCAGAGGCCCCGGGACCAGTGTTGCAGAGGGCCCGGGACCAGTGTTGCAGAGCCCCGGGACCAGTGTTGCAGAGGCCCGGGACCAGTGTTGCAGAGGGCCCGGGACCAGTGTTGCAGAGCCCCGGACCAGTGTTGCAGAGGCCCCGGGACCAGTGTTGCAGAGGCCCCGGGACCCTCCTTCACTCACTTGTTAGTATACCTTCAGAGAAACGATTTTATGGTTTCTTGCGTTTAATTTGAGTGTTGATATTTCTATGATTTGTTTGGTTTGTTGCATCTTATACCGGCTTGTACTATATATATATATATATATACCAGGCGTTGTCCCCAGCATGTATTGTTGCAACGGGGCGTTGTCCCCAGCATGTACTGTTGCAACGGGGCGTTGTCACCAGCATGTACTGTTGCAACGGGGCGTTGTCACCAGCATGTACTGTTGCAACGGGGCGTTGTCACCAGCATGTACTGTTGCAACGGGGCGTTGTCACCAGCATGTACTGTTGCAACGGGGCGTTGTCACCAGCATGTACTGTTGCAACGGGGCGTTGTCACCAGCATGTATTGTTGCAACGGGGCGTTGTCCCCAGCATGTATTGTTGCAACGGGGCGTTGTCCCCAGCATGTACTGTTGCAACGGGGCGTTGTCACCAGCATGTACTGTTGCAACGGGGCGTTGTCACCAGCATGTACTGTTGCAACGGGGCGTTGTCACCAGCATGTACTGTTGCAACGGGGCGTTGTCACCAGCATGTACTGTTGCAACGGGGCGTTGTCCCCAGCATGTACTGTTGCAACGGGGCGTTGTCACCAGCATGTACTGTTGCAACGGGGCGTTGTCACCATCATGTACTGTTGCAACGGGTCAATGTGACCAGCATGTACTGTTGCAACGGGGCGTTGTCACCATCATGTACTGTTGCAACGGGGCGTTGTCACCAGCATGTACTGTTGCAACGGGGCGTTGTCACCAGCATGTACTGTTGCAACGGGTCAATGTGACCAGCATGTACTGTTGCAACGGGTCAATGTGACCAGCATGTACTGTTGCAACGGGTCGATGTCACCAGCATATACTGTTGCAACACAGTTGCGCCGTAGAGTGTCGGACAGGTTCTCATCACATTTAGTAACGGTGCCTGGTGATGAGTCAGTACCACCATCACAGTCGTTAGTAACGGTGCTCACTTATATAGTGAGCACCTGGCCTGAGTATTGATCACTGAGCATATATAATGAGCACCTGGCCTGAGTATTGATCACTGAGCATATATAGTGAGCACCTGGCCTGTGTATTGATCACTGAGCATATATAGTGAGCACCTGGCCTGAGTATTGATCACTGAGCATATATAGTGAGGACCTGGCCTGGGTGTTGATCACTGAGCATATATAGTGAACACCTGGCCTGTGTATTGATCACTGAACATATATAGTGAGCACCTGGCCTGAGTATTGATCACTGAGCATATATAGTGAACACCTGGCCTGTGTATTGATCACTGAGCATATATAGTGAGCACCTGGCCTGAGTATTGATCACTGAGCATATATAGTGAGCACCTGGCCTGAGTATTGATCACTGAGCATATATAGTGAGCTGTGTATTTAAGCTGCAGGCAGACCTTGGTCCCTGGGGACCCCCGGAACGTGAGGGTTGACGAGACTCGACGCACAAGTTGAATTACTTCGGGTGGAAATAAAAATGAATTAGTGCTCAAGTGTGCCTGAGCTCTGCCAGGCTAGTTACTGCCCCAGCGTGTGTGAGCAGCGGTGCTCAGTCTCTCCCAGCCGGGCATCACCCGGGATTATTGGGTGTGTTGATGTTGTGCAACTCCGTCTCTCTGCACCAGCCTCGTGCAATACAGTTTATGTCCACCATAGTTTAGGAGGTCCGCAGTTTTTGTGTTATACTGTCGATGTAGAATATTATGGTTAATACAGACAAGCGTGAACACCATTAGTGTGTAAATAGGAAATGCTTGCTTGGAAAAATAAATGTTTATAGTAAGTGAAGAAAACAGAATAAACAGCGCGTTCTGAGAGTAATTTACCACGAGAAATCAAACCCTCTCAAACCACCTGTATAGTTATTTAGATATTTGGGATGGTCTGATAGCATATTACGGTTCCAGTAATAGTCTACATGTAAACTAGCAAGTATACTTTTGTCCTAAACAGAATATTCTCTAGGAATAACTTTATTGTATAATAAATCATTGCATTGTATAATAAATCATTGCATGATTGTAACAATCATGGAAAGGAGCGGAGGTTTCCACACTGCAGTCTACACTAAGGAAACAAACATAGGAATGTGCCTAAATGCCAACAGTGACTGCCCAGACAAGTAGAAGAGGAGTGTTGTTAACGCTTATGTCGACCGTGCTCTCAGCCACAGCTCAGAATGGAAGCAAGTCGACGAAGAACTCTGTAGGGTAAGGCAGGTCCTAGTCAACAACGGCGTCTCCAATGGTTTCATTGAAGACATCATAAGAAGAAACGTGAAACGCCATGCAACCTCTGAAGAGACAGCTAATACAACACCTATACCCCCTATTAGACTATTTTACAGGAACTTCTTTTCCACAGTTCATAAAACGGAGGAAAGGGTCCTGAAAGATATTGTTAATAGAAATGTTATCCCTACAGACAAAAATCAGAAGATACAACTGACGATTTACTATAAAACCAAGAAAACGGCCAGCCTACTCATGAGAAACTCTCCAGACACGGAGCAGAACGCTCTAAAAGAGACCAACGTCGTCTATGCCTTCAAATGCCCCCTTGGGGACTGTAAGCCTCAAAAAACTCAGTATATAGGCAAGACAACAACATCTCTTTCCAGGCGTTTAACGATGCATAAGCAACAGGGCTCCATTAAGGAACATATAATCTCGTCCCACAACCAAACCATCACCAGAGAAATCTTAGCAAACAACACAGAAATCATTGATAGATACAGCGACAGCAGGCGGCTTGACATCTGCGAGGCACTACACATCAAGAAGTCAACACCAGCAATCAACAGCCAATTAACGCACAACTATATTCTACCCACTTCAAGACTCCGCTTCAATATAGTAGCATCAAGAAATATGGGCCAATAGGCCTTCTGCAGTTACAAATCTATACCCATTGTTCCGTGTTCTGTGTTTTGTTGAAAGTTTGTTTTTCACCCCACTATTGTATTACATCACCTCACCCAAATGCAGGTATAAGAGCCAATGCTGTTCAGTCATAAGTTGTGTGTGGATAAATTAAGTCTTTGAAAATGTAATAAGTTTTACAAAACGCGCTCAAGTGTCGCATCAGACTAGAAATAAAAAGGAATTTTGGAGAATTGATTTTTCATTTACCGTCAACAGTAAAAAGAAACATAAGGAAGATCGAGAAAATTAGTGTTAGAATTATTAATCTTACTTTTTCGGTCATATTTAATAATATATATATATATATATATATATATATATATATATATATATATATGCAAACAAGCCTGAATGGTCCCCAGGACTAGATACAACTGAAAACTCACACCCAGAAGTGACTCGAACCCATACTCCCAGGAGCAACGCAACTGGTATGTAAAGGGATGCCTTAAACCACTTGACCATCACGACCGGACATAAGGAAGTGATAGCCTGAGCTATATGAACCACTTCCCCGCCGGCACCTGGATGGTTATCTTGGGCATGCATTTTATCAAATCACCTCTTTTTTTGGGGCAACACGTGAGGAACACAAATGCAAACAAGCCTGAATGGTCCCCAGGACTAGATACAACTGAAAACTCACACCCCAGAAGTGACTCGAACCCATACTCCCAGGAGCAACGCAACTGGTATGTACAGGGATGCCTTAAACCACTTGACCATCACGACCGGACATAAGGAAGTGATAGCCTGAGCTATATGAACCACTTCCCCGCCGGCACCTGGATGGTTATCTTGGGCATAGCATTTTATCAAATCACAAAAGTGGTTCATATAGCTCAGGCTATCACTTCCTTATGTCCGGTCGTGATGGTCAAGTGGTTTAAGGATCCCTGTACATACCAGTTGCGTTGCTCCTGGGAGTATGGGTTCGAGTCACTTCTCTGGTGTGAGTTTTCAGTTGTATCTAGTCCTGGGGACCATTCAGGCTTGTTTGCATTTGTGTTCCTCACGTGTTGCCCCAAAAAAAGAGGTGATTTGATAAAATGCTATGCCCAAGATAACCATCCAGGTGCCGGCGGGGAAGTGGTTCATATAGCTCAGGCTATCACTTCCTTATGTCCGGTCGTGATGGTCAAGTGGTTTAAGGCATCCCTGTACATACCAGTTGCGTTGCTCCTGGGAGTATGGGTTCGAGTCACTTCTGGGGTGTGAGTTTTCAGTTATATATATATATATATATATATATTATATATATATATATATATATATATATATATATATATATATATTATATATATATATATATATATATGCATTGGGTGAGGTGATGTAATACCATAGTGGGGTGAAACACAAAACATGGAAAACGGGGTATAGATTTGTAGAAGTAGAAGTCGGGTACCAATAGAACTGCAGAAGGCCTATTGGCCCATGTTTCTTGATGTTTCTATATTGGAGCGGAGTCTTGAAGTGGGTAGAATATAGTTGTGTGTTAATTGGCTGTTGATTGCTGGTGTTGACTTCTTGATGTGTAGTGCCTCGCAGATGTCAAGCCGCCTGCTGTCGCTGTATCTATCAATGATTTATATATATATAATATATATATATATATATATTATATATATATATATATATATATATATATATATATATATATATTACATATATATATATAATATATATATATATATATATATATATATATATATATATATATATATATATATATATATATATATATATATATACATATATATATATATATATATAATATAATATATATATATATATATATATATATATATATATATATATATATATATATATATAATATATTATATGTATATTTCCACATAAACTGGAACTCAATTTCCGAAACAACTTTCAATTATTTTGTCTTAACTTAAACTTTTCAATATGAATTCAATGTTAAGTTTTTACATTGAAAATGATATTTGTTTTACCTTCAAATGCAGTATGGAGTTGTTTGCTCACTTGAGACATTCGAGCACTTTCATGCCTGGTGCTTATTTTCCTACTCTGTGTTAAATGTGAATTGGTTGTGAAGCTCTAGAACCACAGCGTAGTGTTCTGTCACAACCATGATATTATATATATTATATATATATATATATATATATATATATATATATATATATTATATATATATATATATATATAATATATATATGTTCTTCAGCCTACAGTTTAGACCTATTGTCTTGTGTATGATCCTCTGTCCTGTGTGACAGTGAATACCAGCATATCTTCAATTTAATAAGAATGAATTAAAATCCTCAGATTAGGCAAATTGTTATTAAATTTTGTCAATAAAGATGTGTATAGATATATATATATATATATATATATATATATATAATATATATATATATATATATATATATATATATATATATATATATACTGAACACGTTTTCTTAGAAATGTTCTGAAGAATTTGGTTTTCTTAAAACGAAATTCTCAGGTATACTCAAGTAATTGTCGAATAGCATATTCATATTTTCGAAAGTCTTAAACTGTATTAACGTAACCAGACATAATGAATCATAACCTAAACCTAACCAAACCTTAACCTAACCATGGATAGAGAGTAGATAATAGCACTATTTACGTAGTCATTTTCAATTCATTAACCTCTGGGGGATCTCCCTTGACAGGTTGAGAATAATATAGAGAGCAGAAGGGAAACGCCAGCGATGGGGGGGGGGGGGGGGAAATAAAGAGGATGGAGAAGAAACAGCAGCAAAGGGCACGAACTTGACCCCTTCCCCCGGTTGTTGCAAGACTGGCAGGCACAGGGAAGCAACATGACAGGGGCTGGTTGTTGCAAGACTGGCAGGCACAGGGAAGCAACATGACAGGGGCTGGTTGTTGCAAGACTGGCAGGCACAGGGAAGCAACATGACAGGGACACCCTTCCTTTCCAGCCCGTTGTCGTCGTGAGGGACTTGTGATGCTCCAGCATGGAGCATGCTGTCCCGTGGAGCATGATGCACCACAGGACATTTCTCTGTTCTTTTGGAGCCTTATGCTCCTGTTGCCGTCTTCGCTAATTGCACTGGATGCCTTTTCCTCTTCATTATGTTTAATTTTTCCTCCCCCTCTTCTTCTTTGTGATTGTCATTCCGCCAACGTTTTACCATTCTAGATTATTCTTTCAGACATCATCTTCTGTTCTGATGCCCCGGGTGTTTGGGAGGCACACACTCACCCATAAAGCTATGGTACCCGACGTTTCAAGCGATGGGACGCTTTTATTGTCAATCCTCGACTTCGTTGCTGAACCCGATCTCGACAGACTGATGGTTCTTAAGCTGGCGATTGTGGAGTGTATACCCATGATGCACCCCTGGGAGGGGGCATCTTGGCGGGTGTCCTATCCTCTAATTGTGGCTCCATGGTGAGTATGGGGACTTATTCGTGGACGAAACTATTACCTGTTCGTTTATGTGCTGATGACGGACCCTCTTTTAACTTCCCAGACTCATGGGTTGGGCGACTAGGCCCCCGTGTCGGACTGTGATGGAAGGCTGGACTTTGTAGCCCCCGCTACATTGGGCCCAGACCAAGCTACTTTCCTGACCCTCCCAACTCTCACTTCCTCTCTCCACTCCCCTCCCTCCTCTGTGGCAGGGTCGAGCCCCTAGCCCCCAGTAATGACCACCTCATCACCTGGAGCGGCTCCTTCTCTCATTGTGACAACTACACCTTTTACTCCCCCATCTTACTGGAAGTGCTCGGCACCATCCGCTTTGCAGATGCGCATACACATGATTCCTTCCAGTTCTACTACATTCAAAGCCTTGTTTTGTCCTGCTACATGGACTAAGTACTTTGATCCCTATCATGTGGATTCTACCCGTTCTGACAATTTCTTCCTCCATAAACACCCTGTTGATTCGGTGGATACCTTTGTCACTTTTAACCCCACCCGTGCTGATACATGTGTCGTTGCTGCTCCTACTCAGCAAGCAGCTGACTGCTTAGCCTCGTTGTCCAGCATTGGGTAGACCCTTGTTAGGATCTCCAAAAATACCCGGTTAAATGCCAGTATTGGCATTGTTATTCTCCCGAATAACCAGTCGCAACACCATGTTGCGACTGGTGTTAGGGACCTGAAAGACTGCCACGAGGATATTAAACATATCCTTGAAGCCCAAGACCAATCTGTCCTCCAGGTTGATATGTTCACGTGACCCGCTCGTAGTCGTCTACCCCCTAGAGTTGTGAAGATCACTTTTGATAGCAGGTCCCTTCCGCCTTCTATCATTCTTGCTGGTGCCAGATGCTCCATTCAGGAGCACATTCCCTTTCCTAGATTTTGCAATTGGGTTTGGAAATTTGGGCATGGCGTTCTTAAATGCAGGAGTGCAGTGTCTCTATGCCCCTTGTGTGGGGACTCGGGTAACTCTTACACAAGAGTGCTCTTCCCAAACTCACTGCATCAATTGCGGGACACTGTGATGCTGTGTTTTGAGCCCACCCTACCTTCTCCTGCGTGTGTATACACTACAAATTTGAGGAGGCCAGCCTCAATTTGAAACACTGTGACCGTTTGTCTTTTCCCGAGGCCAAGTAAGCCATCTCCCCCTCTTTCGCTGGCATGTCTTATACTCGTGTGTTGCTGCGTTCCACCTCTCCTCACCCTCCCGACCTTTTTCAGTCTCGCAACCGATTCCAGGCCTTAGACCCGGACATATCCAATACCACCTCCCATCCACCATCCAAGGTCCTCCTCCTTGTTCAGCATCTGGTGTTTCCCTTCTTCCTTCCCAGTGTGCTCTGTCTCCTGTGTCTTCTTTCCCTTACCCCCCCTCCCTGATCCTTCTTCCCAGCCCTCCCGTCTGTCTTTTGGCCCTCCACGAGTTCTGTTTGACAAAGCTGTTGTCCATCATCCTCTCAGCAATCTTCATGTTGGTCGCTCCCATTCTCCTTCTGTTGAGACAATAGAGACTGTCACCCATTACGTTGTTGCTGGGACACCTGTTCCTTTAAGTCAGAAATGTAAGCCTGGTACCTCTCCTTCTTTCTCCACGGCAGGTTAGAAGGCATTGCTCTCTTCCCCGCTTTCCGACTCCGACTCTATCCCTGCATCACCTCCCATTTCGGTGGTCGGGTTTTCTGTCCCAGCTATGGAGGTTACCTTGGTCCTCGATTCTCTCTCAGTTGCTGCCCTTGATGAGGTGCACTTCCCTGTTTCTGTCCCCCCTTCCCCTGATTCCCTTGACAGCCTCTCTCTAATGCTTTCTCTTCCTCCTGCTCTGGACTTTGTCCGTCTGCCTCTGGTCCGTCCTCCCATTCCCTTGACTCTATCATCCTTGCTAGTTATTTACCTAACCCCGATTTCACTGATCCTGATCTTACTTAGTATTCTGTGTTCTTCTTTGCCTTTGTTTCTTCCTTGTTCTCTGTTTCTGTTCTCTCTATTTTTGACAATATCTATTCTTCAATGGAATATTCATAGATTTTATGCCAATTTCTATGAACTCCAACTTCTGATAACACAGTTTTCACCACTTTGTGTATGTCTCCAGGATCCGATGATTGGTGCTCGTCCTGGTCCCTTCCATGGCTATTCCTTTCTCTCCCCCACTCCAGCATTTGCTGGGACCATAACTCTACTGTTGTCTTGATTCGTACTGATATTCCCTTCATCCCCCTACTTTTTCAGTCACTCATCCAATGTTTTGCTGCCCGTATCTTTGTGAGTAAATGGCATACGGTCTGTTCATTTATCTCATCCAAAATGTCCCGCTTTCTCCTGATTTGTTGGACCTGTTGGACCGCTTACCAGAGCCTGTGCCATCTGGAGTGATGCTCTGACAAACACCCCAAGGCCGCCTTTTAGAATCATTTGTCCTCTCTTCTTCCCTGTCTCTTCTGAATTCTGGTGAACCCACCCATGTGGACTCTCGGACTCGCACCCTCTCCTGTCTTGATCTTTCTCTCTGCTCGTCTTCTCTTTATTTAGATTTCACGTGGCGGGTTCTTGATGGCCTCCATAATAGTGACCATTTCTCGATCCTTGTCACCTTTTTCTCTTTACACCCTCCTCTCTGCGTTTCCTGTGCGTTTCGTGCGTTTCCTGGTGGACTGCAGACTGTGCTCTGGCTATCCGCTGTAAGCGTGCAGCCTGAAAGAAACACCGATTCCGGCAGATGGCTGATTCTTTTGTTTTGTTTTGGAAGGCAAGTGAAGTGGTGTGTGAGCAACACTGGTGACGCCTCCAGTGGTGTGTGAGCAACACTGGTGACGCCTCCAGTAGTGTGTGAGCAACACTGGTGAGCCTCCAGTAGTGTGTGAGCAACACTGGTGAGCCTCCAGTAGTGTGTGAGCAACACTGGTGACGCCTCCAGTAGTGTGTGGTGAGCCTCCAGTAGTGTGTGAGCAACACTGGTGACGCCTCCAGTAGTGTGTGAGCAACACTGGTGACGCCTCCAGTAGTGTGTGAGCAACACTGGTGAGCCTCCAGTAGTGTGTGAGCAACACTGGTGACGCCTCCAGTGGTGTGTGAGCAACACTGGTGACGCCTCCAGTGGTGCGAGCAACACTGGTGACGCCTCCAGTGGTGTGTGAGCAACACTGGTGACGCCTCCAGTGGTGTGTGAGCAACACTGGTGACGCCTCCAGTGGTGTGTGAGCAACACTGGTGACGCCTCCAGTGGTGTGTGAGCAACACTGGTGACGCCTCCAGTGGTGTGTGAGCAACACTGGTGACGCCTCCAGTGGTGTGAGCAACACTGGTGACGCCTCCAGTGGTGTGTGAGCAACACTGGTGACGCCTCCAGTGGTGTGTGAGCAACACTGGTGACCCACACTCTACAACTGGCTGGCCGGCAACAAACCCCGCCTGTAAACCAACACAACAAAGTTAGACACAAGTCTCGTTCCTAAGTTGTGGCGCCTGAACTATGAGGAGAGACGTGAGGGAACTGGACCTCTCCACGCTGCAGGAGGAGGAGGGAAACATGAATATGACGTGTACAGTTATAAGGGGGAATTAACAAGGCAGACAAAGAAGCAATGTTCACATTGAAAAAGATCAGAAAGAGAACAACTAAACCCTTGAATAACAGAGAGAACGTCATTGTAATAGCTGCACACATAGGGACTGGATTAGATGATATTGAAATGTCTGAAAACTCAGTTATTCAAATATAAGAAAATAAGAGAATAATCCTCCTTAGGAAAGAGAGGTAGAGGAGTACTCACATACACATTCGCGGTTTACATTAACACACAATTCCTGCCTTCAGGTATGATGTTGATGGCCGTAAAGAGTGAAGACTAAAACTCATTATTATTTTATATTAGCACCAGGCTCTGCTGATATTAACAATTTTGCATAAACTGGCGCGAATAATTAATTTCAGGAAGCAAAAATATGCAGAAAATTACTCCAAGCTGTTGGCAACGGGATCTCTTTATATACATACATCCTTATATATCTATATATATATCTATATATAAATATACATATATATATATATATATATATATATATATATATATATATATATATATATATATATATATATATATATATATATATATATATATATATATAACTATACAACACTTTCCCACCAGGAGACTCGAACCCTAGCCAGCACAGAAGCCTTCCAGCCACCGCCATGACAGGTAACGCCTTAACCCACTGCACCATGCTCAGACCCTTAAAAGAGATGGTAACTATGTTTAGGCAAGTTGGGCATTGCATAGACACAGTGTCTTCCCATATTCAACAGGGACTTGATGAAAAAACATAAATTTGACCCCTCACTTGCTCTGGTGCTCTTGGGAGATGGTGGTTGAGGTGTTGAAATGCCCCGAAATTACCATCTCTTTTAAGGGTCTGAGCGTGGTGCAGTGGGTTAAGGCGTTACCTGTCATGCCGGTGGCTGGAAGGCTTCTGTGCTGGCTAGGGTTCGAGTCTCCTGGTGGGAAAGTGTTCTATATTTGAATAACTACTCTTGCATGTTTAGGCAAGTTGGGCATTGCATAGACACAGTGTCTTCCCATATTCAACAGGGACTTGATGAAAAACGTAAATTTGACCCCTCACTTGCTCTGGTGCTCTTGGGAGATGGTAGTTGAGGTTTTGAAATGCCCCAAAATTACCATCTCTTTTAAGGGTCTGAGCGTGGTGCAGTGGGTTAAGGCGTTACCTGTCATGCCGGTGGCTGGAAGGCATCTGTGCTGGCTAGGGTTCGAGTCTCTTGGTGGGAAAGTGTTCTATAGTTGAATAACTACTCTTGCGTGTTTAGGCAAGTTGGGCATATATATATATATATATATATATATATATATATATATATATATATATATATATATATATATATATATTTATATATATGTCGTACCTAGTAGCCAGAACGTCGTACTCAACCTACTATGCAAGGCCCGATTTGCCTAATAAGCTAAGTTTTCCTGAATTCATATATTTTTCAATATTTTATTCCTATGAAATGATAAAGCTATTCATATTATTATGTATGAGTTAATTTTTTTTAAATTTGAGTTAAAACTAACGTAGATATATGACCGAACCTAACCAACCTTACCTAACCTAACCTAACCTATCTTAACCTAACCTAAACTAACACAATTAAATCAATAATTTTTGTTATTAATATAATATAATAATATTAATTCAAATAAACTAAATGGAAACAATTTATTGAAAATATAGAAAATCACTCGGCCTATTAGGCAAGTCGGGCCGTGCATAGTAAGCCGAGAAGTGTGTTCTGACTACTAGGTACGACATATATATATATATATATATATATATATATATATATATATATATATATATATATATATATATATATATATATATATTATATTATATATATATATATATATATATATATATATATATATATATATATATATATATGTCGTACCTAGTAGCCAGAACTCACTTTTTGGCCTAATATGCAAGCCCCGATTTGCCTAATAAGCCAAGATTTCCTGAATTAATAAATTTTCTCTAATTTTTTTCTTATGAAAAGATAAAGCTCCCCATTTCATTATGTATGAGGTAAATTTTTTTTCATTGGAGTTAAAATTAACGTAGATATATGACCGAACCTAACCAACCCTACCTAACCTAACCCAACCTATCTTTATAGGTTAGGTTAGGTTAGGTAGCCGAAAAAGTGAGGTTAGGTTAGGTTAGGTAGGTTAGGTAGTCGAAAAACAATTAATTCATGAAAACTTGGCTTATTAGGCAAATCGGCCCTTGCATAGTTAGCTGACAAGTGCGTTCTGGCTACTAGGTACGACATATATATATATATATATATATATATATATATATATATATATTATATATAATATTATATATATATATATATATATATATATGGCCTACTATGCAAGCCCGATTGTCTAATAAGCCAAGTTTTCCTGAATTAATATATTTTCTCATTTTTTTTCTTATGAAAAGATAAAGCTACCCATTTCATTATGTATGAGGTCAATTTTTTTTCATTGGAGTTAAAATTACGTAGAAATATGACCGAACCTAACCAACCCTACCTAGCCTAACCTAACCTATCTTTAGAGGTTAGGTTAGGTTAAGTAGCCGAAAAAGTTAGGTTAGGTTAGGTTAGGTAGGTTAGGTAGTCGAAAAACAATTAATTCATGAAAACTTGGCCTATTAGGCAAATCGGGCCTTGCATAGTTGGCTGACAAGTGCGTTCTGGCTACTAGGTACGACATATATATATATATATATATATATATATATATATATATATATATATATATATATATATATATATTATATCTATATTATATATATATATATATATATATATCGGCTTCTCCATGGTTTCGTTGAAGACATCATAAGAAGAAACGTGAAACGTCATGCAACCTCTGAAGAGACAACTAACACAACACCTGTACCCCCTATTAGACTATTTTACAGGAACTTCTTTTCCACAGCTCATAAACAGAGGAAAGGGTCCTGAAAGATATGGTAATAGAAACGTTATCCCTACAGACAAAAATCAGAAGATACAATTGACGATTTACTATAAAACCAAGAAAACGGCCAACCTACTCATGGGAAACTCTCCAGACACAAAGCAGAATGCTTTGAAAGAGACCAATGTCGTCTATGCCTTCAAATGCCCACTTGGGGACTGTAAGCCTCAAAGAATTCAGTATATAGGCAAGACAACAACATCTCTTTCCAGGCGATTAACGATGCATAACCAACAGGGCTCCATAAAGGAACATATTTTCTCTTCCCACAACGAGACCATCACCAGAGAAGTCTTAACAAAAAACACGGAAATCATCGATAGATACAGCGATAGCAGGCGGCTTGATATCTGCAAGGCACTACACATTAAGAAGTCGACACCAGCAATCAACAGCCAATTGATGCACAACTATATTCTACCCACTTCAAGACTCCGCACCAATATAGAAGCATCAAGAAATATGGGCCAATAGGCCCTTTGCAGTTACTTCCATTCTTCCCTTTAACTTACAAAATATTATACCAATTGTTTCGTGTTTTGGCTTGTGTTGAAAGTTTGTTTTCACCTCATCCAAAACTGTTGTAACATATCACCTCACCCAAATGCAGGTATAAGATCAAAGCTGTTAAACTCTGTTTAGTGTTTGCAAGTTATAGTTGTGTGTGTGTAAACTAAACTCTTTGAAAATGTAATAAGTTATTACGAAACGCATTCAAATGTCGCGTCAGACTAAAAATAAAAATGAATTTTGGAGAATTGATTTTTCAATTGCCTTCAACAGTGAAAAGAAATATAAGAAATATTGAGAAAATTCGTGTTAGAATTATTAATCTTACTTTTTCGGTCATATTTAATAATATATATATATATATATATATATATATATATATATATATATATATATATATATATATATATATATATATACCTAGATGGGGTACCACCTCTGGTGCAAGTGTAGGGACCCATTGCCTCGGAGAAGAAAATAAAGAGTACTCAAAGAAGACCTTGTGGATCCTCACTGAACACTTTGATATTTTCTTCTCCTACCACCCCTATTCTTTTGGTATGTGTGTATATTTATCTAATTTATTTGAAAATGTCATTACACAAAAAAAGTTACAATATTGATTACATGCAGGGTACAAGGCTGCTTGTCACAAGTTGAATAGCTCCTCAAGCTCCTCAGATGGTGGGCAGGAACCATGGATGCAGTGAGCATTTCCTCTCTGGATTGCCACACTAAGGCGCTGAAAAAGAAAACTGGCAGCCCTAGGGTCTCTAGTTGTTTCGATTAGCTTAGACCCCAACTCCTTCAAAAAGCTAGCAGCACTTTTACCCCAGGCACCAAGTGTCTCTGAGGCAATGGGGACAAAATTGTAGTGGTGCTCAAGGTCTCTGTATTTACGTGACTTGGCCGCTTCCCGGTGATTGGCAGCTCCTCCTGCTTGAGTAGCACTGAAGTCAACATAGGTATTGGCTAAACTTGAGACGCAAGTGTAGTCCCACACCAACTGTCTACCATTCTTCCAGGGGTTCACCGTGATTCCATCTGGGCGACCGACATGCTCATTAGAGTTGCGGGACATTAGGTAGCGGGGCTCTCTCTCTGCTGGACAGCCGGCTGTGGTAAGGCTTCTCTTAAATATATATATATATAATATATATATTATATATATATATATATATATATATTATATATATATATATATATATATTATATATATAAATATATATTATCTATAAATATATATATATATATATATATATACATATACATATACATATATATATAATATATATATTATATATATAATATATATATATAATATATATATATATATATATATATATATATATATTGTGACGGTGTTCCCCCCCTTCTAATTCTCCCACGCCTGCTGTAAGAGTCATGTCCACTATTCCCGAGCGTTCTCTACATTGCAGGCATCAATTGAACATATGTGGGAGAGAAGAGTATTCTCGATGAGCCGAGAAATTTGCGAAAATATAGTATTTTGGCCTGTGGGATAGGCCCTTTAGGAGCCAATATGGCGCTGGCGAGTCTGTTCTCCCGCCAAAACTGTGTGACGTCAGTGGCGCCAGATTGGTCACCGTCAGCGACGTGGCACTGGGAGCCAATGAAAACCAACTTTGGAAAAGTGACGTCACATAGGCATGGGGGGTCCGGCCGTGTTGGCGCCATGGCGATATCAGTCTTTCACGACACGTCCGAGAGGTAGGACGCGCGATCGGTCATCCTGTCAGAGTGACGGATTTACCGAACTCCGGTGGATGTAAGCGTCTCCAGTTGTTGCGCGCACTCTGTGAGGTCTTCCTGCAACCCAGATGTGGCTCAGATAAGGAATTGACAGAATATTGAGCAACAAGTGCTCAGGGACAGGTGCGTTGCAAGAAGTGGGCCGGGCATCGACGTGTGTCGTCATTGGCGGTTCACCAGTATAAGAGACAGCTTAGTGGCCGGGCCACCCACCGTGAGTGAACCGGTTGACTGCCTTGTCAACCAGGTTGAACGTGTGATCGACGATCCTGTCAAGTTTGACAGTAACCCCACCTTCGTGGAACCTTACGAGTCAACAGTTGGATGCAAGCACGTCGAGAAGTCTTCCCAAATACCTAGCGATATATCTAGACGACGAGGGAATTGACAGTGTTGTGAGCTTCAAGTGCTCTGAAGTCGGGTGCTGTGCGTGTGGAGCTTAAGCAGTATCGTCTGGGACGGCTGATAACTTCACAGTGACTTCGTAGTGGTGAGAGGCAGTTCCTCTGGGAGTACAGTGACAAGAACTAATTGGGAAACGTGCGACGACCGCCGAGACGTAGGCTGGCTGCCGTAGTTGGGAGGAAAGTTGACGGCCAGGAGACCGACTTCAACCCTGCGACGTACTGTAGGGAAAGCACGGACCTGCTGTGTACAGAAGCGGCGAGACGCGACATCCTAAGGCGTGGGCTTGTGTTTCTGGATGGTGAACGAGGCGAGAGCCTGGACCAGGAGCTACAACCCAACTGTCATCCTAGGATAGGTGAAGTAGGTGTTTACAGTTACCCTCCCATTTCCCCTTTAGTTAGCTATATATTTTCTTGTCAGGATATTTTATATGTCGTGAGCAAGTCTCACCTGAGTTTAAGTCACAGAGAGCACAGTATGTGGTGAGGCTGCCCAGAGCGCTCACAGTATCAGTTTACATATATATATATGTGTGGGTGTGTGCAAGCACCAAGATTCATCAGAGAATTTACTGTGACTATTATTAATTTCCAGTGAGTATTATTATAATTATATATATTGGTAGTTAACCAGATTTGTGTGTTGATCTCTATAATCTATTGATATAAATGCCTGTGTGTTGATCTCTATAATCTATTGATATAAATGCCTGTGGATTGATCTCTATAATCTATTGATATAAATGCCTGTGGATTGATCTCTATAATCTATTGATATAAGTGCCCGTGTGTTGATCTCTATAATCTATTGATATAAATGCCTGTGTATTGATCTTCATGATTTATATATATATATGCCTGAAATTTGATTACTGATTTATATATGACATGACTGTGTACTGAATAATATCATATACGTGAAGTGATTGCCAGTGATATCTCTGTGAGAGAAAGTATAGATATAAAGAAAAGTTCAGTGATCAAGCGAGTGCATTCACAGTAAATATTATTAAATAGAGCAATCTTTTGGTACAGTGGAAAGTCACTGTGAGAGTATTGTGAATAAGATGTTGATCGTGAGGCCAGTGAAATCATAAGTAAGCCATGTGAATGTTGAATACAGTGTTTTGGAAAAGTTAAATAAACGGGGATCGTGATAGAATTAGAAAACAAGTACTAGTCTTTCTCACGGTCGCAAGGCCCCGGTCAGCTGAGATCTGACAGGTGACGCGTGGTGCTGCCGATGTTGCCATATCGGTGCGCTTCAGATTATTCTGCTATGAATTGAGCAGTTGTCATATATTATTCCTGATACATTGATGCATATATATATTTCTCGTTGTCTTTTAAGTAAAATACCAAAACTCTTTGGTGTTTGATATCATCCCCTCCATTTATCTTGTGACAGTGTAATGAAGTAAAGCAGAGTGACCTGCCTGA